>JBBMOE010000001.1:3425876-3518464 GCA_037975065.1 Chaetodon trifasciatus | reverse complement strand
CCTCTCTCCCCCGCCCCCATCTCTCCTTCTCTCTCTCCCCCCTTGCTCTCTCTCTCTCTCTCTCTCTCTTCCTCCCTCTCTCTCTCTCTCTCTCTCTCTCTCTCTCTCTCTCTCTCTTCCTCCCTCTCTCTCGCTCCCTCTCCCCCCCCCTTTCTCTGTGGGAGAGCCACCTGCTGTTTTGATCATCTCTCTCTTCCCTCGCCCAGCTGATAAGCCTGCGCGAGGATGCTTGAAGCTCTACAACATTTCTCCCTTTTCTGCCTTTCTTCTTCTGCGTTCCCTCGCTTGTCATTTTGTTCCACCCTTATCTCCCGCCCACTGTAGCTTTGATGGGAGCCGGCTCGTGCTGTCAGGAGGAAACACGCACACACACTCACACACACTCGGGCTTTAAGATGCTTATGTTTGATTCAGCTTTAATCTCCTCGTCCACCTCCGTCCTCATCTGCTGCCAGTTTGAGCTTCACTTTGATCTGATCCCATGCAGAGATGCGGTGGGAGCGTTAAAGGTGGGACGGCTATGATCTCGAGTCAGGGATGATCACAAGGCAGCCCAAATAAACACAAACAATTAATGTTTAAGGGGAAAGGAAATCTGACTGGCGTGAAGAGCTCTGTTTGCTCTTTTCTTTTTAACTTTACTGAGACAGCGTTCAGAGAGGACAGGTGATCAGACCTCGTCCACTCTGATATTACACATATTGATAGATGGACACAACGGGACACTAACCAGCCCGATCAGACTGAATAGAATTTGGACACAGCCCAGGTTTCAGGAGCTGAGAGGACCCGCGAAGAAAGACGTTTTAAACCTGCACTTCTCAACGTTTTTAAGTTTTTGGGTCCAAACCCCTAAAACAACATCCTGTCTGCTCCTAACGCACAAATCAGAGAATCAGTGTTTCCTGTTTCAGTTTGTGGAAGTGTCATTAACAATCAGCAGGGCCGCAGCTACTGATTGTTTTCATCATCGGTTAATCTCACAGTTATTTTTCAGGGTAATTATTATTCGTTTTGTCGGCAGCATACCTGTCACAACTTGTTGGACCAAAATTCTGAAAACAAAAATTCAGTTTACAACAATATTAATAATAATAAATCAGAGAAAACCAGCAAATAATCACATTTTAGATGCAGGAGGAGGAGATGCATTTTAGACATGATGATGAGCAGAGAAAAGTTAATTCAGTTAAGATCTTAAAAAGCATGTTTTGGCCTCTTTTGTTCTGAAATCTCACTAACAGTAAAGGTTGATTTCCAGCTGTGTTGCACGCTTTGGTTTTCATGTGTCTGAGTCATTCTCTGTGTGTGTGTGACGTGTGCGTAGCTTCCCACCAGCCCTGCAGATCAGTCGAATTCATGTGCAGCAGCGGGATGTGCATCAACGCCGGCTGGAGGTGTGACGGCGAATTCGACTGCGACGACCAATCGGACGAGAAGAACTGCAGTGAGTGGCTGCTCGCGTCAGAATTACCGAGCAGTTGTGTTTAAAGCGCTCTGTGCAGAGTTCTTCTCTGACTCAGAAGATCTCAAATCACCTGATCGAAGAACGAACCAATAAACTGTGTGTGTGTGTGTGTGTGTGTGTGTGTCCGTCCTGCAGCCACGTCCATGTGCACGGCCGACCAGTTCCGCTGCGGAACAGGACGCTGCGTCCGCCTGTCATGGAGATGCGATGGCGAGGATGACTGCTCCGACCACAGCGATGAAGAGGGCTGTGAGAAAACTGGTAAGGCTGCCTGTTGTCTCGTTTTCCGAAGCTAAATATAACTCGAGCTTCAGTTGTAGTCATGACAACAGCTCAGAACAGCCCTCCTCTGCTGACAAACTCACTTTTTTTTCCCTTTTTCTTTTCACTTGAGAAACAGAGTTGCTTTCAGACAACAGGCTGATCAGTCTGGCGTGTTCGCTGTGGTCAAACCGCAGGAAGTGAGATAGAAATGATTAAAGAACAGAGGAAAGTTTTGACTTCATTTTTGGATACTGTCCACGTACGACCTGAGCCATGCTGATGAAGAGCTCCACATCAGTTTGCGTGAACCTCCTGAACCCAAAGTTAACACATTTGCATCCGCTGCATGCAACAATCTCAAGTGTTTCTTCTGGAATGTCTTCCTGCGTTTCCTCGTTGCAGCACTTCATTCACACGTCATGAAATATTCAAATCCATGATGTCATTTTTATGGCTGCACATTTGCATCAAATCAACATGTCTTTTGCATCATTTCCCCGTAGTTCTGTCTGCGCTGGACTGTCAGACTTTAAGATGTAATGACAGGCTCAGGGAGTAGGAAAATCCAAGATAAAACACTCTTAATAAACCTTAGTGTTTTTGTGACGTGTCATGTTTGAGTAACAGCAGCTTGGTGAGTGAAAGGCTGAGTGGAAGAGTTGTTGCTGTAGTCATCGTATCTGTGTGTGGGACATAAGTGATGGTTGATTCAGGCTGTTGTTGGATGCTGGACCAGTTCTTACTGCTGTATGAATGATCGTCTAACAGTCAGGACTTTGGATGTGGATAGAAACTCATATCACTGTTGTAAATTAAAGCAGTCCAATCACAGTCCAGTAAGGAACACCGTCATGTCTCCCCACAGAGAGTCCTCCATGCGCTCCGGATCAGTTCCAGTGTGGGAACGGACGCTGCATCGGCCAGAGGAAGGTGTGTAACGAGGTCAACGACTGCGGGGACGGGACTGACGAGCACCCGCACCATGACTGCCGTGAGTTGATGCATCAGCACCTGAGCAGCAGCGTGAAGGCTGAACATTCAGTGCTTCAGTTCAGCATTTTTTCCTCAAAGCATCCGTGGAATCTTAAGTAGCGCTAAAGCTGCCAAAACAGTGTCATGAAGACCAACCTGAGCATTAAACGTAATGAAAGTTCACTCAGGTTCATTGACTGTTGTCAGCGGGTGTCATTTGTCATTAATTTCAGTTTAATTTCATATTTGACAGCTCGACATTAGCCTCTTTTTACACTGTCAAATGCAGTGAGTGTTGGTACTGCATTGTTGCAAATAGCTTGTACTTACTGCGGAGTTTTCTGTGTTTGACTTATTACGGTGTTATTAATGCGCTCAGCAGTTTTTTATGCAATCTGTCAGGAGGTTGAAACAGTCATAATAATTGTAAAAAGGAGAGCTCATGCAGTGCCCAAAGTGGAAAGGACTCATGACTAGCTGCAGTAAATCTCTTTAGTCAGAGAGAGTCACCAGAAAATGTCAGGGTTTGTACTGTGAAGCATGAAAGTGAAAGATTTAGGCCTAATGGTGGCGCTAGAGGAAAGGTCAGGCTCCCACCAGAATCATTTGGCGCCATCCAGCGTGGATCAGGAACAGTCTGGACTGTCTCTGTTGAGATTTCTTCGCCTGGACCTAAAATATGTCAGGGCTCCAGATGAGGCAGATCCTTCTTACAGTGTGCGGCTGCGTCCGCACTGAACCAGCAGCCTGTGTTTATGTTCCTGAAACGCCTCGCCGCCGCACACAGGTCCGCGCTCCAGCGAGGGCAACTGTAACCAGAATAACGGAGGCTGCTCCCAGAAGTGTCAGATGGTCAGAGGACTGGTCCAATGCACCTGTCACACTGGATACCGACTGATGGACGACGGCAGAGCCTGCCAGGGTACGACCGCGTGTGTGTGCGTGAGAGAGTGTGTGTGTGTGCACATCGCAATGCATTGAAAGTGAGGGAGCAGGCTGAGGGTGTGAATATTCATGACCTCTGCTGATTGGTCAGTTGCTACTGTGTGTTAAGCGTGTGAAAGCTTCACTGACCTCCTGAATGTGATTTTACTGGATTCTCTTTGTGCTGCTGAGCAACTCGTTTCCACCACTCGGGACTTTGTCTTCACAACTTTATGAGTTGGTCTTGGGGAGAAATGTATATTTCTAACATGTGAGGAGGATAGGGAGTCATTTAATGTAGTGAGTGAACCCTTTATTGCCAAAGTAAAAGTTTAGATTGGACGTCAGGGTGAGTCCACGCCAAGATAAATTAGTCGGTGCAATGAGAAAAGTAAGTAAAAAAACTAAGCAGGTAGTATTTTCTTAGCAAAATATTTCAAAAGAACAAGTTAAAATAATGAAGTAAGGAAAGAAATAGACATTTCGCTGCACCTCGCAGAGTTTGTGTTCACTCTTTGGAGCGAGTTTGTCTTTATTCCAGCGGGATTTTCCTCAAAGTATGAACACATTTCCACGTAACTTCATGGAAAGTTGAGCTCGGGGCTGAGAAATTATTGATTAAGATTTGTTGTGGACCCGAAACTGGGATTTCTGCCACCGGCTGAAAGCTCTGTTGCCAGAAACTCGTGTAGACGCAATAAAATCTACCTGACATTTGTTTCCAGACTCTACAGGTGTGTTTGCGAGGTCAAGAAATGAATTTGAAATTTAAGGGACGCAGCAGGATGTAGGATGTGGACGTGTTCCTGAATCAGTTCTTCACCTTCCAGCCACCTCTGCGCTCTTTGCTTTGCGTCTTGAATTGCTAACCCCTCAGCATCTGTCTGTCCCTCCCCTCTCGTCCTCTGCCCCTGTGGTCCGTTCCAGATGTGGACGAGTGTGCTGAAGAAGGCTACTGCAGCCAGGGCTGTACCAACACGGAGGGGGGGTTCCAGTGCTGGTGCGTCCAGGGCTACGAGCTCCGACCCGACAAGCGCAGCTGCAAAGCTCTGGGTAAAAACACTGTACTGTATTTCACCCTTGACATGCGACCACGGAGAGTCTCCGAGGTTTGACCTCCAATAAAAACATGGTTGCATAGTGTTTATATTTGCTTCGGCAGTAACTGACTCCATTCCTCTGCCCCGGGGTCTTGGATTTAGAATGAGATTGGCTCATTCGGAGGGTCTGGACTAGATTTAGATATGCAGCGAAGGTAGAGTGCAGGCCTGGTACAGCAGCCCATCAATCTGCTGCAGACCAGAGTGAAACCCAGGTCAGGACTGTCTGTCAGGCAGCTGCCAGGACCCAGACCTTCGCCTCCAGTGAGATTAATGCTCGCCGTTATTAAAAGTGACCATCGCTCCTAGCTCAAACTTTTTTGTCTCCCTCCGCTTTTCTGTCCAACTTTCGCTTCCCGCTTGGCCTCTCCGTGTTTTGCTTTCCGCTTTAATTCACATCATCTCCGTCCCTGTCGGCCTCCCATCCTCCTTTAGGCCCAGAGCCGGTGCTGCTGTTCGCCAATCGCATCGACATCCGTCAGGTTTTGCCGCACCGCTCCGAGTACACCCTGCTGCTCAACAACCTGGAGAACGCCATCGCCCTGGACTTCCACCACAGCCGCGAGCTGGTCTTCTGGTCCGACGTGACGCTGGACCGCATCATGAAGGCCAACCTCAACGGCTCCAACGTGGAGGAGGTCGTCTCCACCGGTCTGGAGAGCCCAGGTGGGTACGGCAGCCAATAAGACGCAGGTTCAAACGCGGGGCAACAGGCTCATTTATCATTTATCCAATTTATTCAAGTCTGCTGCTCTCTGCTCGGCGGTACTTCTGCTCTCCCTCACTTCATCCATCACCTTGTTCATATGAGTTCAGCAATATGACATCAATACTGTTCAAACTCAAGTCTTTTTTTTTGCTTCCTGTTTCTCTTGTTTTCAGTCACCTTGTGTTTTTCTTTCCCTCTCTTGCTTCTTGCTTTCCTTCTCTTGAGCTTTTCATTTTGGTCTGCTTCACCCTCGTTCTTACTGCTTGTCGCTGTTATTTTTTTCTTTATGTTTTATCTCCGCTTTGTTCCTTTTACTTGCCTTTTCCATCTTTCTCTCTCTCTCTCAGTTCAGTTTGATGAAGCAGAGGTTGTTCAACATTGTGGGAGATACATTTATTTGCTGTCTTTCTAAAAGTGAAAAGAGGATTGATTTTGTGAGCACTGGTTTCCCAGGGTCCCATCTTCACTGTGAGGTCACAGGCCAACCAGGAGAGGTCACTATGCCCCGTCAGTAAATAGTCTGGCACATAACCCCTGCAAAACCACAACATTTAGTGTTTGTCCAGATAAAACCAAAGAGATAATTAATTAGTGAGCTTTAGAGGTGCTGGTAGGTGATTTTGTTACCTTTGGAGAGAGCCAGGCTAGCTGTTTCCCCCTGTTTCCAGTCATCATGCTAAGCTACGCTAACGTTCTGGCTGTAGCTTCATATTCACTGCACAGATATTAGAGTGGTATTGATGCACTGCTGTAAGTCTCAGGATGAAAGCCAGTAAACATACTTCCCAAAACTAGTAAAAGAAAGACATGAGTCTCTTTGCCTTTGTCTCGAACGTGCTTAGGGATCGCCAAAACATTTAGAAAAATAACACAGAGTAAACAAACAACGAACAAAAAGACGTTAAGACATGAAAACATGATGTCATAGAACGGTTTACTGTAAAAGGGGTTCATATTCAGACTAATTTAAACTGGTTTTCTCCCATTTAGGTGGACTGGCCATAGACTGGATCCATGACAAGTTGTACTGGACAGACTCGGGGACGTCCCGCATCGAGGTGGCCAACCTGGATGGGACGCACCGCAAGGTGCTGCTGTGGCAGAACATGGAGAAGCCCCGAGCCATCGCGTTGCACCCCATAGAGGGGTACGAGTCCAAATCCACACAAACTGTATAATTCACTACAGATGGTTTCAGCTTTACACACACGCTCATATATACTGTATATATCCCCTCTGGATGCGTCCCAGTTGTGGTGTAGCAGCAGAGCAGGGATTAAAGTTTGGCAGCACAGCAGTGCCCACGGGCGAGCATCTGTGTGGAACAAGTATTTCATGGAAGTGTGTTTTCATCCCCAGTTTCTCATGCCGCAGTGACAGCAGAGACTTTCGGATGAAGCCCCAGAGAAATGTTAAGCTCGCAAACCCATTCAGTTTATTAGGTAGCTCATTTGCATGGGATAATTGAAAAATATCAAAAAAAAAAAGTACCTCTTTCCTCCGAGGCCGGTCAGAACAGCTGAGTGATGATGAGGAGGACATGAACGTCGAGGACAGAGGAGACGTTTTGTTATATCAGACATCTGGTGGTCTTGAGCGCTGACAGCAGTCGTGTTTACCTCGTGACTCTAGCAGACGCCGCTCAAACAGCTTCACTCCAGCAGGTATAAACAAGCGCACTAACCGTGGCTGTCCCACTTCCCTCCTCAGGAAGATCTACTGGACAGACTGGGGCAACACGCCTCGCATCGAGTACGCCAACATGGACGGCTCCAACCGGCGGGTCATCGCAGACACACACCTGTTCTGGCCCAATGGCCTCACCATCGACTACGCCGGCCGCCGCATGTACTGGGTGGACGCCAAGCACCACGTCATCGAGAGGGCCGACCTGGACGGACGCAACCGCAAGGCCGTCATCAGCCACGGTAAACTCCCTGCTGTCTGTCACCTCTGGCTACGGTTGGGTGTCAAGAACCAGTTCAAAAGTGACACCAAACGAATCTCAAGCAAAGACATTTCGCAGTTTGCAGTAGAAGTTAGAGGAAGCTGCAGCTGTTTCACAATAAAAGCCCTGTGGCCGGCTGGTGGAAACCTTTACTCGTGAAGTCAGAGTATGAAATGTTATGTTTGCATTGACAGAAACTTAACTGCAGATTTCATCACAGGTCCGAGCAGAAAGGAGGAAATCTGTCACAAAGTTTTCTCGTTGTTAACGCAGATTATTCTGCACTTGGTTGAGATATTTAAGATGAGACAGTCATTTATGGAGATTTAAGAAATGAAGGCAGTAAGTGCTGAGTTTGTTTTCTCTTCATAAGAGGTGTATCATTCAAAGCATACACCAAGCACACAGCTCATTCTCCCATTTGCACAAAATGTTCAAATAAATAAGAAGACGTGTGAAGTCGGTTCAGGCGCTTTTAGAAAAGTCTTTAATGCTCTTTCCATCGCCTGCCTTTGACCCGCACCTGATTGAATTCTAGTGCAGCGCAGGAGGTTTTCTTATCGATAATGTCTTGATGATCCTGTGAACGTGGAACATGAAGCTTTGTTGTTAGTTTTGCATCCAACAGCCAGAAGTATCCCGAAGTTGCTGATGTTTTTTCATTAAACGTTCTGAGTGAGCACGAGAGATGTGGTGTACGGAGATCTGGCTGCAGTTCAGATCCTCATTAATTACCTCACACACACAAACACACACAAGAGGATAGATGTAGGATGCAGCACGCTGATGCTACTTTATTATACCATGTGGAGTTAATCAATGGCATATTTCCATTAAAGAGCCTATACATGTGCCTACCGCTGAAATGCACACACACACACTGAAGGCCATAAATGACAACATAAAGCTGCACATGCCTCTGTTTATGTTGCTGGTTCCTGCAGTGAAGCCTGGGCTTGTGCACTAAAATTGGGGATCTGGCATTTACAGATTGGAGCAGGCAGCGTTCTGATGTGTCACAAACACTCACTCTGGGCTTTGTGTCGCAGTCGGGTTTGTTTTTCGGGTTTTGTCCTGATACTTTGTTGTTTTCCGCTGCGTCACCCTGATCGCTGCAGATTAGCGTGACAATTTAATTCAGCAAGTGACACTTAAAGGCAGTTTGTCAGCGGTCAGTTATTCAGATTAATGCAGATGACTGTGAAGCTAACAGACACAGATTCCAGATCATAAATGGCTGTTTTCAAAGTCAAGAAATCAGTTCACAGTGGTCACAAGAAGGCCGCGTGGATGATGAGTTCTGGAGTGATGACGTGTTCGATTGTGAAGTGTGAGCACATGTTTCAGCAGAAAGAGAGCAGAAAGTGAAAAAAGAGAGTGGGGGCACATCAGTGACGAGCAAGAGTGTTTAAGAGTGTGAAAAGAGAGAGTGGGACAGGGGAAACGTGTGTGCGTTTGTGTGTGCGCGCCATCAGCCCTGTGAGCTCTCCTTAATGATGTGTGCTCTCAGGATAAAAGGCTGTAATTGGCCCTGTCCTTCCTCCACAGCCTCTGTTTGCTCAGACAACACACAGGACAAATGGGACGTCTGTGTGTGTGTGTGTGTGTGTGTGTGTGTGTGTGTGTGTGTGTGTGTGTGTGTGTGTGTGTGTGTGTGTGTGTGTGCGCGCATACTTACATTCAGAGCTGCTTTGCCCAGGAATGTTAACGAGTGTCTATCTCCCTACACCTATAGTCTTCAGTGTGTGTGTGTGTGTGTGTGTGTGTGTGTGAGAGCACTAGCTGGATGTGTGCCAGCTCCTCTGTCACTGGAGCTGGACAGCAGATGGGTGTTATGGATAACGCCACTATCCAGTCTGCGCACCTGTGCAGCTTGAGGTGGGGGACAGGAAGAGAAGGGTGTGTGTGTGTGTGTGAGTGTGTGTGTGTAGGCACGCACATGTGTGTGTGATCACTGACTACATCTACCTGAGGACAAACGTTGTATGCTGCAGTGATCTGTCTGCTGCATGACGATACACTGGACAATCAGTCCTGTGGTCAATAATGGCAATAGACTAATGAAACAGTGCCCCCTTGTGGACAGTAGCTCGGTTCACACATCTTACCACAATATCTTCAATTTCACCAAGGAACAAAGGTGTTGCAGAGCGCTGTAGTTAGTGTACTCGGCAGTGGGGTCATACAATATAAAGTGTGGTCCTCTGGAGAGAAGACTTTATGGAAATTTACCAACTAGATTGAAATTTCATGTGTGCAGAGCCAATCTTATTCCCAGAGGGTGATGCTCGAGGAAAACTCGTGTCCAAAGTGGATGTGGTTCTTCCTCAAGAGAGCATGAACGCACCAAATTTCATGCCAATCTACTCATATGTTTTGGTAGTTACATATACGAGCAATACATTTGGCCTAATGGTGACTCACTGCAGTCATTAGGATTCATCCTCTGAGGGTCATGAATATCCACAACATGTGGGCAGTTCTCTGATACTACCACTAGGAGTCGCCAAGTCAGAACTTTAAAATTCGACATAGTGGCTTTTTGGCCTACACCAGTGGTACCCAAACCTTTTACGCCATGGCATCCCTGCAAAGGAAATGCGTTATCATCCATTAAGCTGTTTAGCAAAGTAGTGTTCAGTGTGATGAAACATGGAAAAACTTTTTTTTTTTTAATGTGGTGAATGTGGGAGTTAGTCCAGTTCCTGTTGACATTCAGTGTTTGGAGAGTGTAAGATAAGCTGTGCAGAAAAAAAGACATGACTCCTCACTATAAGCTGAGCAGTGCTCTGTCCAGCTGGAGGCGCCGGTGACCTGTAGATAGAGAGTGTGACAGATTCAGGCGAGGCGTGAAAGGACCGGGAGGTGCCACATGTAGATTAAAGGGGACATTACTGTGAAGGCTGGGTGGGACGTTTGATGCCCTGTCGGCCTGCAGCTGCTCCCTCCAGCTGTCCCGGAAAAAGAGGAGCGGGAGGGGTGGGCTGGGGGTGCAGGGACGACAAGAAAGAGGAAGGTGACCGTATCAAAACCGGGCGCCTCGTAGCTGTCGATGACTCAGAGGAGGGAAGAGGGTGCACTGTTGGCTCCCTCATGGTAGGATAAGATCAGAAAACACACACACATCCAGCCTGTATCACCTCACACACACCTGGACCTGGTGTGAGGACTGGGGAAAATGTCTCCTTTTCAGCTGTCTTGACTGATTCTTGAGTAAAAAAATCACATTTCTGTTGTGATAACATATAAAATTACTTTGTACTTTTAATGTACTTCAAGAAAAGTCCCTGTATGTCTGCTGTAAAGTGTATATATTTTATATTTCAGACAATAGCAGGCCACAATCAAGACACAATGCTAAGGTGCGAGTAGCAGGCAGATGTACTGTAATATAGAGGAAGGAAACCCAGGGCTTATACTGACATCAGAGTACATCTGTGCTTTGCCATGCAAGTAATTCAACTGGAATCTGAAATCTATATATCTACAGCTCTCACACACCACTAAACATCATCTATGATGTAATGCTTGTATGAAACCCACATTTAACCATGCAGGCAGGCAGTGTAGGTAAACTGTATGCAGCCAATAGAGAAAGTCTTTCTTCTATGTGACCTCTCTTATCTGTAATGCACGGTCAGCACCCTGAAAGCAGAGAGAACTCATGATGAAAATGCAAACGGAACAAACAGCCAGCTCGTATAATGTTTCCCATGTCCTCCAAGGCTTTATCTCCAAATCAGACATCGGCCTCTCGAGGCGTTTCAGGGTAACAGTCTGTGACATCCACCTTTCAAGAGACGGGATGGAAGGAGTGCACCACAGCAATTACGTATGAAAGAACTGTGACCAAGACATGGACTGAGCACAGTGTTTTACAGTTAAACAATGGACTCGTCCAGGCTCTCTGCAGGACGAACTGTGCTCTGTTGTCATTGTGTCTGCACATCTTTACATTCTTTGTTCATCTACGCTGGCATACGTGCATTCACCCGGATCGTGTGGGCATTAAACAAACAGTTTGTCGCTAAAAGCTAAAACTTTAGTCTCATTGAGCTTACACTCAGGCGCGCACACACGCAATTACTCTGATCCTCGTGGCTCATTATTATTCTGGTCTCTCTCCAGTTTTAGCCATTTACCACTTGACATTTATGCTGTGCTGTAAAACACTGTCATTAAACGAGCTGCGCTGTTTTTAAAAGCCCTGCGCCAGCACGCTCGCCACACCACCACCGCGGCTCTGTGCAGCAGCAGAAATCACTTTTTCCATCCATTTGGCACTCTCATCCAACTGGTGGTGCGACTGCTTCGGCGGGAGGAGGATTAAGCTGGAGAGGGGAAGGGAACGTTAATTTGCACGAGTGTGGAGGAGTCACCCTGAACAGATGTTCCCAATGGAGACAAATCTGCGAGGAGTTCCCTGTTCCACGTTTTAGTATTTAGGCCACGGTTCCACTGATTTGGGCTGTGACGCTGAGACTGACGGTTTTCAAGTCAAGTCAACAATTTGTTAGACAAAAGTAGCCACAGACTCAAACCCTTGATGCAAATTTCTGATGGAGCCAACTTTTTAAAGACTCGAGAAACCTATTTTTGCAATCAGCGTCTTACTATAAGAGGCAGGCTTTTATATGAGCACGTTATTATCGGCCAAAGTTCGAACAACAAATGGTTATTTAACATTCTCGTATTTGTGTTTACTCTTTGTGTCCTCTCACTGGTTTGAAGTGGGTGGCGGCTGTCGGAAAAAACTATACTTTGATTATTGCTTATTTGCAAATAAAACAATATTTGTATATATTTATATATATATATATAGAAAATATTTAAAAATAATCCTGTTCCCAAGATGTGAAGCATTTTAAGACAGCAAGACCAATAAAGTAATCACAAATATTTTCTGTATTTCACTTGTTTCTCTCAAAAAAAAAACCTCTTCAAGAGCATTTAGACCATCAACAGGCACTAAAACTCTTCAATTAAAGGGAAATTTCTACGATTGTTTTTGGATCAGAGCTCACAAACTGTGTACGCACCATTAAAATCGTCCATTTAAATGATTCAAATCAACAAAGCAAATCAAATTTTATTGCTGACCAAGGCCAGAACCGGCTGATCAGTCTGACCCGATTTAAGGCCTGTTTTCAATCTTGCTTTCAAATTCTGGACGGAAAAATCACATTAAATAAGGAAACCGATGGAGCGTCTCTGCTTTTGGCCAGTCTGGCCTCAGCCTAACCATCTACAGGCCAATGAGAGGCAGAGTAATTGAAAGCAGCTCGAAATGGGGACGATATGACATCAGCCAAGCCCACAGTGCTGAAGGAGGATGTTTAGAGAGCGCTGGTGGGACAAGCCAAGCACATTTGATCTCTCCATCTTTCTGCATTTGGACTTAAACGTCCATGTGAACTTCACTGAATCATTATATTTTTGCTCACTCTGTTATGAAAAATGCCATCGCTGGTGTTACTGCACGCTTCATCAGCCTCTCTGACTCTCTCTCTCTCTGTAGGCCTGCCACACCCGTTTGCCATCACGGTGTTCGAGGACAGCCTCTACTGGACTGACTGGCACACCAAGAGCATCAACAGTGCCAATAAATTCACAGGCAAGAACCAGGAGATCATTCGCAACAAGCTGCACTTCCCCATGGACATCCACACCCTGCACCCCCAGAGGCAGCCTGCAGGTCGGTGCACAGCCATGTTAAATGTGACCTTTAAAGTTTCTGAAACGTCCCAGGAGTTAGTCCACACCTCGAGTGAGAGCAGCCAATGCCCCCCTGTGGGACAATCAGGACAGATGGGAGCTAAATGAAGTGGAAGGTGGAAGTGTAATGTTGCTGAAGCCCGGTGCATCACAGAACACACTGTTCTGTGTATTTTAATAAGTTTTATTAAAGGCTGTGGCGTTGTTGTTATGAACACTCTCTATCTGCTTCTGTCATTGTCGTCAAATGACAGCAAGGTCAGGAAACAGTGAGTCAGTGGCATCATGACGGGAGGAGTTCAGATCTTGACAAACAGCACCAAGAAATGGATGAAGTCCACGCTGATAATGTTAGATTTTGGCTTTTTATCTGGTTTTTTGCTTAGTTGTCTGCTGCAGTCAAAGCCTTTCACATAGTCACAGTAAGTGGCTTAGTCACACTTCTTGTTTCAGTGGTTTTAGATTAATAGATTTTGATAAAATAATGAAAACGGTGAAAATAATAAAAGTCCTGACTTTAGAGCTTGAAGTAAATTTTAGTGCTAACACTGAAACACTTCTACTTCATTAAAGTATCACAAGTAAAAGTACTCATTATGCAGTAAAATCTTCCCCCTCAGTGTTTCTATTATATCAGATGTTTTTGGATTAATATTACTGCTGCATATATCGTTGGCTAGTCTAATCTGCAGCAGTGCATCATATTCAATAAGATCATCACATGTTTATCGTGCCGCTGTCCTGTGAGAACCTTGTATCTCAGCTTGAGTTGAAGGCTAAAGAAAAGTGGCGTTCTCCATTCATGCGGCTTAGAGGCTCCTCATATGGCTGCATGGTCCACGTCCATCCGCATCCCTTCAAATCTGTCTGTGATTGGTTGGGTTTTTCTGAAGTGAGCCGCCAAGCGTGCAGCCTGAAGCAGTAGAAAATGTTGTCATGCAGCAGGCAGGCGGGCGGACAAAATGCTGAACAGCACATCAAACAAGAAGTCAGGGTGGAAAAAGGGTGGAAACCCAGAGATGATGGAGTGATCTGGTGCGCTGGCGTTAGACCCTGCAGTGAACTGGCCAGTCGAGGTATTTTATCAGCATGACAGCAAAGACTTGTGTTCTTTACTAACAAACCGTGTTGAACTTGAGTTCTGGCCAAGAGAAAGTTTTGGTTATCATGCTGATAAAATACTGCAGCAGTGCGGCGCTGCTGTGAACTCTGGAGCTGCCTCTGTGCTGGCAGACGGAGGTCAGGCGCTGTTCCTTTGCGTTTCGGTGGAGATTCAGTGAGACAGTTCATGTCTGAGTGGAACAGAGCTGAACTCACGCTGCGACCGTCGGAGGAGCAGAAGACGAAGGCTCTGCAGTCCACGTGCACTTCAGCCTGTTTAGAAAATAGGAAATCTTCAGTGTTTATGTCCAGTGTGAAATGCATAAAGGATGTACTCTAATGTGTACTCTGCTGTGTACTCTGTGTACGCTTCATAGTTAAAGGACTAGCTCGACGTATTTACTTTACTTGTTCTCATGTCTGTCCACTAAATATGAAGATGTATTACTGCATATGATGCAGGACTTTATACACGAGAAACATGTGAGCAAGCTGCTCTTTAAATTCATCTCTTCATCTCTCATCTCTTCAAAAAAAAAAAAAAAGCAAGTTATTGGAAAAACTCAACCTAAACAATTTCAGATTTACTTGAAATTACATGCAGAGACACCTGAAGCCGCAGGGATTTATTTCCATGCTCACATACAACAAACTGTGGAACCGCTCGGTCTCTTACCGCTGATGCCATGATAAAGCCTGTCCGATCTGTGAAAACAAGCTCTCCAGGCCCTGGAAAATAAACCTAAAAGCCACGACTCTGACACGTTTCCTAGATACGCTCTCCTTTGCTGGGAAGTCGTATTGAATTGCACAGTATTTCTTTAATAAACAAAATTCTTAATGGATTAGCACATTGGCTACAATCGTATTTCAGGAAAACGTTGGCGAGAGATCAAACAGATCAAGAATAAGAGGGGACGTAGTTGTTCCCGAGGGGGAGAACATCTTCCGACCAGACAGCCGGTTTTGGAACATCCTTTCATTAAATATGATATAATGACTCTTACTGTTCTTCAGCATCGACTCTCAGCTTGATCGAAAAGCAAACAGACAGTTTCCATGTCTGCTTTGGTGTACGTGGCTTTTAGTCTGCTCATCAGATCGCTTCCCTTCTGCTTTTACCCTCATCTCCTGTAATACGATGTGATTTTCTGTTGTCATGTTTTTACCGCCTGTGCCGACTGTCTGCTTAGCGTTGTTCTGTATTAATTGCCTGCATTGTACACGTCCTGTTTTGCGTGATGCTGACTGACTCTTCTAGGCCTTTCATCCCGTTCATCTGTTTACTGTTTCACATTTTGTGGGTTTTATTGTGGTTCCAATGGCTAATTTAACATCTGGCCGAGGGACAGCAGCTGAAGATGAGCCTTTTGGCTAACACGAGCATGTTTACAGCGATGCTGATTAATGTGCGTTGTCCCTGACAGTAAATGATGACATGAAAAGTTAAGCTCAGCATAAAGCCGGGATAACCCGGGAAGAAGAAAACTTCCTGCCAACGTCTCTGAAGCTCGCTTGTCAACATGTCCTGCCATGTTTGTTTAATTCATACACAAACAAAGAAATGTCAAATCCATTAGTTGTGCGTTTGCAAATAAATGCAGAACTGCAGAAAGTAAATAAGCATATTCTCAAATGTTGAGCTCTTCCTTTAAATGCACATATCTGAAGAGAAACAAAATACTTCTTAAATCAGTTCAAAGGAAATGTCTTTATTTTTGGAGTTTTTGATTCCTCTCAGTCATTAGAACTTGTTCCTCACAACACTATTTTGGAGACATCGGCCATGCGTGAAATTGTCCGCGGTCGATTGCATCGCTCCTTCAGAACGTTTCAAACCGCCGAGCCCGGTCTCGTTCCCACAGCGTCAAATACTGACGCTTTGTCGCACCCCTCAGCGTCTCAACCAGACGCACAACTTCAGCGTCTGTCTGAGATGCTTCCGGCTTTCAACTAACCCCACTGCAAACCCGCCAACAGCAATATTAGATGCTCAGAGCATAAAGAGCAAGAGAGCCCGCAGATGGAGGAAGGCGGGGTGGATGGATGACACAGGAGACCAGGTTTCATGTCCTGAAGAGTGAACTTTCCTAAACTAATCGAGTAGTCATTCATTCATTCATTCATTCAACTCCTGATTATCCCTTTCGGGGGGGGGGGGGGGGGGGGGGGGCAACACACACAGCCGACTGCAGGGCAACACACACACAACCATTCACTCTCACATTCACACTCTAGGGACAATTTAGAGTCACCAATTAACCTAGTAAGCATGTTTTTGGTCTGTGGGAGGAAGCCGGAGTGCCCGGAGAGAACCCACACATGCACGGGAAGAACATGCACACAGAAAGGCCCCCGCCTGACCCGGGGATCGAACCGGCAACCTTCTTGCTGTGAGGCACGCGCACTACCTGCTGTGCCACCGTGCCGCCCTAATCGAGTAGTCTTGGTGCCTAAATACCGAAACTGAAATCCACTGAGCTGTTATTCTCCGTCTCTCCTGTAGGTGGCAGGAATCGCTGTGGCAGCAACAACGGGGGCTGCAGCCACTTGTGTCTCCCCAGCAACAAGACGTACACCTGCGCCTGTCCCACCGGCTTCAAGAAGGTGGACCACTACAACTGTGCCGACGGTGAGTCCCTCAGCGCCTGCAGCTGAAACGTGTCGTGTATGAGTGGATGTGACATTACTTATTAAAGTTACTAGAACTACAGTTATTGAATGCATTAAGATACAATTGAAGTAATTTCTTGATGTGGTTTTTAGTTTTTACTACAAGACGGCCACAACCCACAAAACATTTTTGTAACTTTTGAACTGTCGTCGAGTCAGAGCGTAAAGGAAAATCCACTGATTTAACAGTCAGTGTTTCGAAGTTGATTGGGAAAAGATAATCTGGTCACGTGCATTTAATCTGCCTAGCTGTGGGTTGTCAGAGGATGTGAAAATTTGACATGTGAGAGTTCAGCGCAGCTAACAAAATGCGATAGTTTTGTTTACCCTGTGACACTCGCCCACCCTGTAATCATGAAAACATTATAAAACATTTTCTTATCATCATTCTGGATAACTGTGTGAGAGGATGAGTCATGAATCATGTTATTAATCAGTCGGTTTGGTTGGATTCGCCCTCTCAGGGCTGCTCGTTGTCTGTGAGTTAGTGCTGTTTTGCTGTGTTCACTGTTGACCCCACTGTTAAACCTAGAAGACTGACAGAAGACCTTTGGTCTTTAATCAGGTCTTGACAAGTTCCTGCTTTTTGCCCGAAGGACGGACATCCGACGAGTCAGCTTCGATACAGAGGACATGTCCGATGATGTCATCCCTCTGGCTGATGTGCGCAACGCCGTGGCGCTGGACTGGGACGCCAAAGACGGCTACATCTACTGGACGGATGTCACCACCGACTCCATCAACAGAGCGCTGTGGAACGGCACCAAGCAGGAGGTCAGTGACACGTGAACTCAGCTCAAATCCCACTGTCTCTCATCATCTGTCCCGGACAGCAGCGGCAGCAGCAGCACAGGCCAGCAGGATTTAAGTCTATGCACTACTGCCACCTGCTGGAGTCGATGTGACAGTGCAACAGCAATTTATGCTCTGTAGAGGATCATGTCCGAGTGGAGTTTGGTTGCTCTGTGTCAGATTCAGTTCACTGTGTCGTCCACTGCACAAACTCGACCTGCAGAGGCCCAGAAACAACACACATAAGACCCCAAAAACACTGAAATTGTAATAATTCCTGAGAAGTAATTGTGTCTTAATATTTATCCTCCCGATTCATCAGCGTCAGTGTCAGATGTTGTTGCTGCTGTCAGATGTCATCTGTCTGGATCTGAGCACTTGTCTTGGGGCTCAGATGTTCTGGATATAACTTGAGGCTCAGACCATTCAGATCTCTGTTGTCCCTGTTTTTCCAGGTGGTGGTGGACACCAGTCTGGAGAGTCCAGCAGGTTTGGCGATTGACTGGGTGACCAGCAAGCTCTACTGGACCGATGCTGGTAAATAGCTCCATTTCACGTATTGTTGCATAAAATCATATTTCTGGTGTGTTATGTGCTGTCACCTGCTCGTGGATTTCATGCTGCATCTTGGGTTTCTCAGGTACGGATCGTATTGAAGTTTCTAACGCCGATGGGAGCATGCGGACTGTCCTGATATGGGAGAACCTGGACCGGCCCAGGGACATCGTCGTCGACCCGATCGGAGGGTGAGATGATTAAAAAGGTTTAACGAGTAACACGTGAACCTGATCTTTGCATGGCGCTCTCATTCATTCATTCATTTTATTCGTAGTTTCATGTACTGGACCGACTGGGGTGCCAACCCAAAGATCGAGCGTGCAGGAATGGACGCCTCCAGTCGCATCGTCATCATCTCATCCAATCTGACGTGGCCCAACGGGCTCGCCATTGACTACGAGACCAAACGCCTGTACTGGGCCGACGCCGGCATGAAGACTATTGAGTTTGGCAACTTTGATGGTTCTGACCGGCAGGTAACGGGTGTCTTTATGATCCTGTGCCTTCACTTTTTTCCCCATAAAGCTAATGTTTTCACACTGCTGTTCTGTTCAGTCAGCGCTGAACTAAACTCTGTGCTCCTGTTTTTACGAACAGGTTTTGATTGGCAGCCAGCTGCCTCACCCCTTTGGCCTGACTGTACATCAGGACAAGCTGTACTGGACAGACTGGCAGTCCAAGAGCATCCAGAGCGCCGACAAGCTCACCGGCTTGGGCCGACACACGCTGGCCGAAAACCTGGAGAACCTCATGGACATTCACATGTTCCACCGGCTACGTGACACAGGTCGGTGGTAGATGACGGCTGAAGCGTGCGTGTGCAGTGGAATCAGCAAGAGGTCTGGCAGTGACACATTTTTCAGTGTTTGTAGCGTTAGCTTAGCCAAAGAGAAAAGCAGCAGAGGGTTAAACTGTCAGATGTCTGGTTGTGCGTAGTAGAAGCATGTCATGTTTAATATCACCAATATAGACCTCAAAGAAGCCCTAATTTAATTCATTCAACATTGCACTAATTAAAACTCATTATTTGACTTCAAATTCAGTGCGCTGCAGCACAGATTTAGGAATTATATGAATGGAAATGGTGCCTTGTGTGCCCATGGACGACACTTAACTTGTCCTCTTGTTCAGCCCCTTGTGACAAAAGAAAAACAACCTTCTGTCACTTTTTGCTTTTTTTTTTGCCGCCTTTTCTCTGAGCTCAGATCCCGTGTCTCTGCTGACACTGGGAGGATTACAGGTAAGATGAACCCAGATCGCTGGTGAGAGGGCAGAGAGCCTCGGGGCTCATACCAAACTGAAACCTCACTGATCTCACTGATGTGTGGGCCTCTCCTGTGTCCCCCGAAGGGTTTCGCTCTCTGTATCTGCAAGTTGTGTGTTTCTGTTTTGTTTGCCCCGAATCCTTCCATTCTCTTTCTGTTCCCTGCTTCTAAGATGACCTAGAAAGTAGAACGGTGGGTGAGCTGAGTCTGTTTGTGTGTCTCCATGTGCAGTGCAAAACCCGTGCTCGGTGAATAATGGAGGCTGCAGCCACCTCTGTCTTCTGGCTCCTGCTCCCAAAGCCTCCAGCTGTGCCTGTCCCACCGGCATCAACCTGCAGACGGATGGGAAGACGTGCACGCCTGGTACGAAACAACCTCTGTCTGCATTTCAGAAGCATTTGACCCAGATATTTAAATGGAGGAGGCATCGCAGTTCCCATGTTGGACAAGATAAATGCCCAGAAATGTGCTCAGAAACCACATTAAGAAGAAGCTCGTTATAACTTTATTAAGATAAAGATTTATTGTTGTCTTAGCTTTCATGTTTGCAGCTCAGATTCCCACATCTGATGTAACTCATGGACCTGTAAGGCTACATTGTACTGCATAATGTGCACCACCAAAGGCACGATGGGAGAGGTAGTGCCAAAACTCAAAACACTTTCATTTCAAAAGAAAGTACAAAAAGAAAAACAATAGTTGGGATAAAATCCCGGAAAAATTTATTTTTAAGCCTGCAAAACTGTGCGGAAACAGGTTCAAAGCGTTAATGCCAAAAGCTTTTGTCAGGAAGATAAAAGCATGTTAGCTCTCTTTGTATTCTGACCGGCTGGTGCTGTGCGTGCGTGCGTGTGTGCGTGTGTGTGTGCGCAGGGATGAGCAGCTTCCTGATCTTTGCACGGAGGACGGACATCAGGATGGTTTCTTTGGATATCCCTTACTTCGCGGATGTGGTCCTGGCTGTGAATAGCTCCATGAAAAACACCATCGCCATCGGGGTCGACCCCAAAGAAGGTTCGCTCGTCTTCTCAAACTTTTAACATGCCTGTTTTTTCAAAAAGACCACTGATGTAGAATCCTTACACGCGTATGTGGCGCCTCCCGCAGGAAAAGTGTACTGGTCGGACAGCACGCTGAAGAAAATCAGCAGAGCCAACATCAACGGAAAAGCGCACGAGGACATCATATCTACAGGTGAGGACGGTTTACCTGTGCGATGCTGTTTAACTCCACCCGGTCACGGTGTCTTGACTCCACGTCTGCGTCTCCCCCCGCAGGACTGATGACTACCGATGGCCTGGCGGTGGACGCAGTCGGCAGGAAGATCTACTGGACGGACACGGGAACCAACCGCATCGAGGTGGCCAACCTGGACGGCTCCATGAGGAAAGTCCTCGTCTGGCAAAACCTGGACAGCCCTCGAGCCATCGCCCTCTACCATGAGATGGGGTGAGGCCGCTGAAGCTTTTTACTTCGCTGTTTTCTCACAGTATCTCCATCCTACTTTTAGTCTCCTCACGCTGTCTGATCTCTCTCCTTCTCACTTCTCCAGTTATCTATACTGGACAGACTGGGGGGAGCACGCTAAGCTGGAGCGCTCAGCGATGGACGGATCAGACCGCGTGGTCCTCATCAGTAACAACCTGGGCTGGCCCAACGGCCTGGCCATCGACATGGCCGGCTCACAGCTACTGTGGGCCGACGCTCACACTGAGGTCAGTAATGACGCCTTGTGACCGTCACAAATAACAAAAAGCGATGTGAAGGTGAACTGCTAACTGTCTAAAATGTACATGCATGATGAGAGAAACATTTCATGGCGGTGACCCCTCTCTTCGCTCTGGTCCCATCCAGCGGATCGAGTCGTCCGACCTGAACGGGCAGAATCGCCGCACCCTCGTGACTCCAGTCCAGCACCCGTACGGTTTAACCCTGCTGGGCTCCCACATCTACTGGACCGACTGGCAGAGCCGCAGCATCCAGCGAGCCGACAAGAACACCGGGACCAACACCATCACGGTGCGGGCCAACCTGCCGGGCCTGATGGACATCCAGGCCGTGGACAGGGACAGGCCACTGGGTGAGTCCAGGGACAGGAAGTGGATTACTTTTCACTCAGCTTGGGCTTTGAGACCACATAGTTTGAGCATAAAACATGCTGCTGATTCCTCTACTTCCTCATCAGTATCTCATGACCTGCTCTACACAGTGTGTTGTGTTTGAAGTCTGTCGGTTTCTCAGCTTCATAATTCTGCTCAGTGACCTTTGTTTCACTCTCACTATATTCATTTTTGTGCTTCCCCTGGATTGTACTCCTCCATGTCTATTTTTGGTGTCCTTACATTATTCTGCTTGGGTCGGTGAACTCATCAGATGTGGTTTAGCAGTAGAGGCCAACTCTTTCCGAAGTGATTCCACTGGGTTTGAAGCATTTTGGGCTTCGGGTGCCTGCTTTTATATCCACGTGGCCCATTTCATGTTTTTGGAGGAGCGCTCAACAGCTTTTCCTCAGCCGTCCAATCAGAAGAGCACATTTGCCTCTGACTAAAGAGAGCTGTTTGTGTCTATTTCGAATTTTCATGTGAACTTAAGATTTGTTAGTTGTTGTTGTCAGTGCGACACGTGTGTGGAAAGGCTGTCTGCGTTCCTGCTTTATGTGAAGCGCAGCATCAGTCCTTCTGTCTCTGGCCTGTTCAGGTTTTAATAAGTGCGGCAGGAGGAACGGGGGCTGCACCCACCTGTGCCTGCCTCGTCCCAACGGCACGTCCTGCGCCTGTCCCACCGGCATCCTGCTCAAGGGAGACGGCAGGTCATGTGACGACTCCCCGGAGACGTTCCTGCTCTTCTCCAACCGCGTCAGCGTGCGCAGGATCTCCCTGGACACCAACGACCACACCGACGTGCACGTGCCGGTGCCCGAGCTGCACAACGTCATCTCGCTGGACTACGACAGCGTGGACGGGAAACTTTACTACACCGACGTCACCCTGGACGTTATCAGGTGCGAATGCAAACACGTCTGCATGACAATCGCTGTTTCCATTTTTGCTTTACGTTCATTTTGTCATTATTGTGTTTATCAAGGTCAGTCATTGGCTGTCATCTAGAGATACTTTAGAATACAGTAGATGATGGAAAGAAGGACAGATTCTGGATGACGTTTGCCTTGTGTTGTTGCTGAGTTTTTGTTATTTGATTTTTATAGAGAAATTGAAGACTGAGATTGAAAACACACTTGTCAATCCAATTATTTCCTTCCAAAAAGTGAAAAATTAAAAATGTAACTTGCAGAAAAAAATCTGACATTAAGATAGAGCAGAACAAAAACAATGGTTACCATGTTTACCAGTATAATGGGACCATTTAATTTTCTCTCGTGTCATATGTCAACCACCCTGACTTTGTTGTTCAGGCGTTCGAACCTGGACGGCAGCGGCATGGAGACGGTGATCAGCCAGGGCCTGAAGACCACAGACGGACTGGCTGTAGACTGGGTGTCCAGGAACATGTACTGGACCGACACTGGGCGCAACACCATCGAGGTAGCCCGCCTGGACGGAACGAGCCGCAAAGTCCTGGTCAACAACAGTCTGGACGAACCCCGAGCCATCGCAGTGTTCCCGAGCAAAGGGTGAGCGGAGTAGAGAGGACTTTAAGGTCACACTGTTGCAGATATTTTCTAGTTTATTAGTACCATCGAAAGTTTCCTCACCAGTTCAGCCTCGTCTCTGCAGGTTCCTGTTCTGGACTGACTGGGGTCACATTGCAAAGATTGAGCGATCTCACCTGGACGGCTCGGACCGGAAGGTTCTGATCAACACCGACCTGGGCTGGCCCAACGGTCTCACTCTGGACTATGACACTCGCAGGTCAGACAGCAAAGCGTGTCTGAGGAAGCAGCAAACTGTGGGGCTTATTAATGAAATAAGGCTTGATATCATGAAAGTTTCCTGATCTACTGATCCCTGTGGGTAAAGGAGATCATGGCAGTATCAGGAAGTATCTACAAGAGAGGCCTATACACAGTAAAGCACCATATAAATACAGAAAAATAAAACATATGGATGCCCTAAATATTTGCAATATAATGTAATTCAGTACAACAACAAATATGAGCTAAAGATGACACTGTTAATTGCAGAGCTGTTGTACTCGAAGGCACCAAATTGCCCTCATGTTGCCTGTAAACATGCCTTTGTTTACATGTTTCCATGCTAGCACTAACATACAGCATGCTAATGTATATGCAGGCAGTGTTATTAATTGTTAAGTGCTGGCATCAGTGTGAATGTTACGTGCCATTCACTCACATGCTAACGTAGCTTAGCGGTACTCGCAGCTTAAAGAAGCGTGTTGATGAATCGTGCTGTTCTCTGCAGGATCTTCTGGGTGGACGCCCACTTGGACAGAATCGAGAGCTCGGACCTGAACGGGAAACTGCGTCAGATCCTCGTCAGCCCGGTGTCCCACCCGTTCGCCCTCACGCAGGTACCCCCCCCCACCCCTCCTCACCTTCAGCTTTCAGTCACTGGGCTGACCCTTCCTCCTGGCTGCCTCCTCCACTCACCTGCTCTCTTTCACTCATCGGTTCACCGTGTGGCTCTCACTGGTTGTCTCTCCGTCCTCCAACTCATGCTGAACTCATTCGACTTAACCATTTCTTCTTCTTCCCTTCCACTCTGACCCTCATTTTTCTTCCTCCTCTCTCCCTTCCCTTTCTTCCTCCCATACCCCTGTTCCTTGTCTGTGTTTTTCCCCTCTCCTCTCTTCTTCTCCCTCGTTTCCCCAGTTGAAGCCGGTGTCCTCCCCTCTAACTCCTTTCTCCCGACTCTCGCAGCAAGACCGCTGGATCTACTGGACAGACTGGCAGACTAAGTCCATCCAGCGGGTGGACAAACACACCGGCCGGAACAAGGAAACCGTGCTGGCCAACGTGGAGGGCCTCATGGACATTATAGTGGTGTCGCCTCACAGACAGACAGGTGAGGAGGCTTTTCTTCTGACGCCGCCAGCTGAGACGGGAGACACCAGAGACCTCACTGTGTGAATCAGCGCTTCCTGTGAGGACACTGATGCACAAAGTGTTGAACCAGCGGAGGCTGATGTGAATGCGTGAATATATAAGGCAATGAATGCAGGGGCAGAGGCGATCAGTTTGACGTTCAGTTTGTTGTTTTTCATTAGAAAAACAACATAAAATCGTTTTGAAAATGTAATTAAACTGCCATTTGACGCAGGAATTTATACTAATTTGATCTAAAATAGTCAATATTAGTCACTCGGTGCTGTTTGATTACATGTTAGCTGGATATTTTCATGACAACACTGCAGACTGCAGCCTCCAAGAAGAAGAAATCTGAACGAAAATGAACCTGAACATGTTCAGGGTCAGAGCGCTTCCTGCACTCAGACTGAGTTTGTGTGAGGTGCTCTTTGGAGAGCGACACGTGTAACTCGTGGCATGGTCACGTTAAACAAACACCAACATCTCATGGAACAAAAGGCCCTTTTATAGTGCTTTTCCACCAGCAGGAATCTGCCACTTGGTCGTGGTGTTGTAGTCTGGAGAGTATAGAGTCTTGGAGTCTTCTTGTGTAGAAGAAATGAACCTGATCGGATTTGTTTCTGTCTTTATCTCCTTGTGCACCGAGTGAGAACGAAGCAACACTTTTAATTAGCAGTCACATGGATTTACAAGAAGCTTGTTATTGGACAGAAGCTTGTTGAGTAACCTTTAGCATTCAGTAACCTTTTTTGCTGCAGGGATTGCCAAAAGAAATCTGATCCCGGTGGCGTTAATTAGCTGAACGTGATGGATTTGTTTGAACATCTTTTCTGTAAATTCTCAAGTAGAGAAGGAGCGTTGTGACTTGATGCAAAGCGAATTCAGGTCTCATCATTCTGACCAGATGAAATGAACCAAAGTAAACAACTCCTCTCCTCTCATTCAGGTACCAACCTCTGTGGGGTAAATAATGGCGGCTGCACTCACCTCTGCTTCGCCAAGACCAACAGCTTTGTGTGCGCCTGCCCCGATGAACCAGATGGGCGACCCTGCTCCACCAGTGAGTGTTTGCGCAGTGTTCACCGGACTGTTGCATGCGCTGACTTTTTGATGTTGGACCAAACGGGACCTTGCCAGCAAGTTTCTGAGTTTTAGCCCTAATCGCATATTCTTAGCCACTAAGAAGTTTTCATAGTAGGATTATCCCTGCCACAGTTATCCCAGGCTAAAGGAAATACAGTGTGCAAACATATCTTAAATCACCAAACTAAACCAGAAGTATGTCCAGGCTCTGATCTGCATGTATTTAACAGTTTCAGGTTACGTCCCCACCGCTCCTGCCAGAGGAACCAGCAGCACTCCCGTCCCCAACAAGATCCCCAAAGCTCCAACAGAGACTCCACACCGAGGACCCTCAGTGGTGAAGTGCGTCTCACTCTAACACATCTCAGAGTGCTGTCACATTATCCCGCTGGGAAACACAGCTGTGGCATCGTGGCTACGTCAAACGCAGCTTTTGTTTTTCAATCTGTGTCTTTTTGCAGCATGTTGACGGCACAAGATGCTGCCAGGTTTTCAACTGAGTTCATCTCATTTAAAGAAGTGCTCTATAAGAAAGAGCAGTAATTGGAAAAATGAACATGCTTGTCCTTGCTCAAAAGAAAAAAAAAATCAGAGTGCTCTCAAGCCTTTTATGAACCGAAAAGGTTGGAGGGTTTTCTCATCCCATAGAGGAGTGTTATGTAATTGTTCATCAGGAAACACAATGAGGCTTCGAACCAGCAGTAATACTACAGAACCTCTTCCCAAAGACCCTGAAAAAAACTGTGCGAGTCCCATTGTCTGAGATTCTGTCTTATTGTTGCAGCTGCACCGACAAGAACCTGAACGAGGAAGGCTGCTTGAGCAACGTGGTGACGGCTCCTCATGGTAAGCACACGACAGACTCTCCTCAGCCGTTTGCACATCACATCATCACTAGCTTAGCTCAAACACTGGAAGTAGGGGGAAACTGCTAGCCTAGCTGTATGGAAAGTGTAAAAGAACACCTTGCAACAGCCTCTTATTCACACCCTGTATCTTGTTTGTTTAGCAACTAGGTAAAAGTTGGTTGTACCTGTTTGTTTCTAGCTTGTTAGCTAACATGATAACAGCTTTTGAGTTGTAAGAGGGTGTATTTTCCAAGTTTCCCTCTGCTTCCGTTTTAGCTTTGCTAATGCCACAGTAACTTTTTGTGGGAGTGACAGTAATTACCAGTTTCCAACTTGTAAATAGCGTTCACATCAACCACCGAGCAATTATGACTGGAAAACAAGGAAGTGTCTGAAAAAGGAAACAAATATGAAGTCAACCAAAGTCTGTCTTTAAAGTGACAAAATACGAATGAAGTGATGTAATAAAGATGCTAATGCTAATAATAAAACTGTATTTATATAGTACAACACGCAAACCAAACAGATAAAACAAAATTAAAACAACAACTCAATCAAATCTATTTTGAAGTGTTTATGGTGATATATGTAGAAGATGCACAGTATTTTTAACCCTCACAGGAGCAGCTCTGCAGCAGCTGTCACTCAAAGATTTAGGACGTTGTTCTTTCAGTGTAAACGTAGCAGGAGAAACACAATCAGAGCTGCAGCTGCGTCTTGAGTTTGAGATGATGTGAATGCTGACAGGTTGTAAATATAAGAATCTTTCCCAAAACCACCCTCTGTCCCTGTGACGGGTGAAGCTAAGCTAAACGCATTGATCTGTCTCATGTTGTGTTGAGCAAAGCCACCGGGGTTAGTCACTGACATCTGTGCCATCTGTTGAAGGAGAAGGACTTCATATCAGCTATGTGATTGGTGGAGTTCTGACCGTCCTGGCAATCCTGATCCTCATTGCTGCTTTGATTATTTACAGGTCAGTCCTCTGTTTCTTCATTTTCTTTGTCCCTAATCCTGAACAGAGGGCGTCATGACCTCTGCTACGCCACGCGTAGTTCACATTATAAGCCACAAAGTGTTTTCTTCCTGTTTGACAGACATAAAAAGTCAAAGTTTGCTGACCCGGGAGTGAGCAACCTGACCTACAGTAACCCCTCGTACCGGACGTCCACACAGGAAGTGAAGATCGAGGCGTCGCAGAAGCCTCCGATATACAACCAGCTCCGATATAAGAAAGAGGTAACGGACAGTCTGGACGCCGAGGTGAAAACGGCAGATGTATTTTTTTGCTTAACAGATGAATGGATTTAAGGTGAATCCATGAATGATCACAGACTGTGTAGGTGTAGGTGTCTGGCCAGATTGATTGTGTTGAACTGTTTTAACATGTGACGCGAGCAGGTGACAGACATCAGCACTCACCTTTTCTCCCCCCTCTCTCTCCTCACTGCAGCTCTCTCATCCCTACAACTCCCTCTCCCCCTTTATCTTTTGACCCACTTGTCCCGTGGAGAGGTAGTTACACAGCATGAAGGAGTCGTGTCCTTTCCAGCTCTGTTTTCTCTCACCTGTCCTCTGCTGTTTTCCTTCATTTCTTCTGTCTTTTTGCTGCATGCGACCTGCTTTCCAAAAACGAATAATTTCTCTCTTTGGTGCAGTTTCAGAGCTCTGTGATCAATGGCATGTCAATGTTGATGCTACTTATCAGGATTTTTTGTGAAACTGACATTTCAGCAAGCCGGGAATCTAAATTTATGGAAAGGTTTTCATTCAACCTTTATTTTAACTCGAACATACAGTGAGGGAGACACCTCACTGACAATATGGCCGATTGTATTAAAGGTGCTGCATCTATCAGCCTTGAAATAACTATTAAGAACGAAGAGAACATTTGATAGCCTCTATGTCAGAAGTGTAATGTAATAGATAACATTTCTTCAACTCAAGACTACATTTCCCATAAACCCTCTAGCTCCCACTGCCAGTAAGACGATGGTATTTGTCAAAAGAGAGAAAATAATTATAGAAGTTAAGGGCGTCTGATTTTTTTCTTTCATTCATCATTATGAGCCATGTATATAAAGCTAAACTCATTTCCAGTTCTCTGTTTATTGCAACCCATTGCACCAGCTGTCAAAGAACTCTTTTAAAATACTGGAAAGTTGCTTGTATGCTGCTTGTAAACAAAATAATAATAATAAGTAGCAGCAGCAGTTTCAGGTAAGCGTGCTGACGGTGATGCCAGCTGAGCTGCTTTGGGTCATTTTGCTGTTTCAGCAGCTGTTCCACGCCTACCGTATGTATTTTTTCATGCTGCAGATGTCCAAATTATTCCTGCTACGACAGACTGAATAATTTGTCCATGAGTATTATACGCAGCACTATAGCATAAGTCCATTTGCTGTGGAAAAATAACGCTATCTCCTTGTTTTTGTGCCGTTAAGCAATAGAATCATGGTAATCCTTTATCTGAAGCGCCTTAATCTGAAAACGAAAGAACTAACTGAAGCACAGCATTTCTAAAAAGGAGGCAAATCGCTGTGCATGGGTTGTGTTTGAAGGTAACTTCTTTGTTCTGGAGTGTTGTGCAGTTGGTTTCTGATTAATCCTTAAAGGGAAATCCACCTTTAACAGGTTGAACTTTAGCTTTTTTTTAATGTTCGTGCAGCCGATTTTAACATCAATAAACTGTGATTGTACTTTAAAAAGAAAGAGAGGAAGGGAGAAAAGTGCATGTGAAGAGAAATGAAGGTGAGCGGAGGTAAAACATGTTTCATCACAAGCTAGAAAGTGTTTAGCTGAAGAGATTGATTAGGACCTGAGGGTGGATTTTCCCGTTAAACTAAAACTAAACGTAGAGGCCATCACTCAGACTAATCCTGTCTCGTTGTCCAGGGTGGAGTGGACGGAGGCTACACCAAGGAGAAGATCCGCATCGTGGAGGGCGTGTGTCTTCTGTCCAATGAGGAGCTTTACTGGGACGACCTAAAACAGATCAAGCCGTCTCGAGGCGGCCTGCACACCTGCATGCGCACAGACACGGTGTCCCTGCAGGCCAGCAGCGCTTCGCTAGACGACGGCGAGACGGAGCAGCTCCTCCAGGAGGAGGCGTCCGAATGCTCCTCCATAACCACCCTGACCCCTTCGGCCATCACCCCGCAGCGCCACGCCCAGCACAGCCTGCCCGACACCGGCTGGGCCTCCACGCGCAAGCCCTCCACCGAGAGCGAAGTGTGAGGGAGGCCCCCGCCCTCCGTGCTTTATCTCAACCTCCATTACCTAATACACACGTACACACACCTGTATTTATAGCAAACACACAAATAGAAATAGGTGCAAACACAGTAACAGTTGCATACGTAGAATAACGGTACATATGAACCCGGTTAGACGCAACTAAGCTCCCATAAACACAAGTCCTGTCTCTGAAACTGGGGCTCCGTCCTACTTGTACACACACACACACACACACATGCAGTACAGTCCTCCAACAGTACCCTCAGTGCTACTGCCTTTAGGCAAAATGATAAACTAATGAGCATGCTGGAATAAGGAAGCAAAGGACTCTGGGGAGGAAGTGAACAGAGAGACACGAGCGTTATCTGGAGCCTCTTAAAGGAGGCGGACTCTCAATGCAACCAGCGCTTCTCTGCGTGCGACTTCACCTTTATTTTTTGTGAACTTTTTTTTTTTGTTCTTGTGTTGGACGAAGCTAAAACGACGTACTCCCCGGACGATGTAACCGCGACGCTCTCTCTAATGCCACTCATGTCTTTATGAACTCTATTTATGGACGTTTTTGTACTTGTGGAGTGGGTTTGCTGACTTTCAGAGAATGGCGAGAGTGTTGTGTGAGACGTTTGCGCAGCAGGACCCGGCTTTTCAAGAGTTGTATTTATGACAGTGCCAAAGGGTGGGGCTTCACACAGTCTCCATGCTTCTTTCTGCATTTACACTTCAACAGAAATGTATCTTAATTACGGGATGTTTGTTTTCCTTTGACTTCACTGATTTGCCCTCACCAGTGGGAGACCTCGGTGGTGACGCCACCTGCTTCTGATTCCTTATTTTACAGCCTCCATTCATCCTTTTTTTTTTTTTTTCTTGAGTTGTAAGTCAACCATTGCTGATCCTCCGACAGCAGAGGAGGCCACAATGAAGTAACAGCCTAAGTGCCAAACATTTCATCCTTTTTCCTCCTTCAGCTGCATATTTATTTTTCGGAGAGGTCTTAAAATGTCCATGACATTCGTTTTACTTGGATTTGGTCACCGATATTACTGAAAAACATACTTTCTCAAACACGGGCTATGCAGCCATGCAGATAGTTGTGGTTTTATCTCTCCAGGTGTTCGATATATGACTGTGGGATTTCTTCTTTGGAACTGCTTTCTCAGTGCCGTCTCTCAGTGAGAGTTTCTCTCATTGTTCCTGGAGTTTCCCATCCAGATAAGTGATTATCTACAACAGCACTTACTAGTACCATTTGAAGCTCTTTGATTTTAACAAGTTCAACGATAGTTGATTTTTTACCGCTACAAAAACCAAACAGCTCCCTTGAATTTGTGCTTTTAGCACAGGAGTTTTCATTATCGTCACCGGTGTTCCCTCATCCATGATGTCCAACTTTTTAGCTGTAAATGTAATGTTCCTCCCTGTTTACTCTCATAGCTCACCCCCTGGAATCAGATCTTAGGCTTGTGTGAAATTGTGTTCTTTTTAAAGGCTCCTGAAAAACGAAATATCAGGCACACGATGATATTACATCGTTTCTAAAAACCAATCCCCTCCCAAATTGACTCAGCTGAACTATGTTGGATGATTAGATTTGCATCACTGCAAATGTTTAGTGTGTTTGAGTTTGATTTTCTTGCTCTGAAACGTAATCACTGAAGGTCCAGTTTCACTGCCGCTCTCCGCCGTATTGGCGTCGCGGTAAGTTTTTCAAGGCCAATATATCAAAAACTTGGCACATATAACCAAAAGTATCTGCGTGGCCAAACACTATTGGAGGTAAATGAGAACTTTTGCTCTTTCTGTTATCTGAGTTTTGATCCATCAGCTCTAAATCTGTAACGCGAAGGTGTGCTTGCAGTATCTGCCACAGCGCAGCATAACGAATGGGTAACTTAGGAACACTGTGCATGTCTGACCCCATCAGACAGTGAGGGTTATAGTTTAGAAATATATCACTGACAACTTACTGAAAAATGAATTTAATACAAGTAAAGATATTATGCATTGCTTTAACTTTAGAGTACCATTCTGTTGGTTGTTGAAATATGGTACAGGGAAATACTATATTGCTATATTTACAAATATATCAGTTAGACTTTACAGAACCATGTATTTTGAAGTATCTGCTACAAGCTCAGCAACTTGCTGATTTGCTGCTAGATGAAGCACTGAGGCCAATGAAAGAGGGTCTTGGCAGCTACATAACTACGGTCTCCGACGGTTGGTTGACAGTAGGCCTCCAGAGCATCACAGCGACCCAGTAACCAATCATCCTGGCTCACAGTCCCTCCAACTCTGCTGCAGGAATGCTAAAACTGTACAGATTTTATCATGAGGATATAAGCAAACATTTCTGTTGAAGATATTGCGTTGATTCAGTTGTATAGTCTTTTGTACAAAGGGATTTCCTGACCGTTTTTAGACTCGTATTAATTTTACTCACTGGAGAAGAACTTCTTTTTTGTTTTGTTTTGTTTTTGCTGGATCATTTTAACCACTGTGTTTCCAAGCCTTGTAAATGATAGGGAAGATGCCAGTTATTTAATAGTGCTCTTTTATCTTATGAAATACTGGTCGCGTATAGCTGTTGTAAAGTTAACAAAAAGAGGTATTTATGATTTCTGTTTGGTTGTCACTTGATGTGTAAATATGAAAAGACTGTATATGTATTTCCATGGCAGTACTAACAAGCTGTGTTGTGTGATATAGTGAATTATCCCTTTGCTATCTTTTAATATAAAATTGCATTTGCATTTCAATGAAACTTTTGGCTCGCTCGTCTATGCACTTAATTGCTCTCAGAGAAATGCCTTCCTCATCACACTCAATAATCACATGGCAATAAAGGAAACACAGATGTCTGCTTCTGCAGATAATTACAGTCATAACAATGGGAGCAAAGATGTAATCAGAGGAGCACGGTTTGGGAGGCGTGAAGCCAGTCATCCAACATTAATGTTTGTTTTTGTTATTATTTAAAGGTGTAATTTTTACATAGTACATAATTTAAGAGTACTTGTATTTATAAAGCACAAAATCACAGATTTGTCTTGAGAGGGCTTTCTGTACAACATACAACACCCTCCATCTTTAGAGAAAGAAAAAATCTATAAAAAGGGAGAAACACTGGGTAGAACAACAGAGGAAGGATAAAGGAAGGAGGAGATAACAGCAATAAAAGGAGTGTACACAGAGAGCAGAGAAAGTAGTGGAATTGCATCATAAAATTACAAAAGTACAGAGCCAGTAAACATCAGGTGCAATAAGTTAGAGTTTCAGGCAGAGCGTTACACTGTCTGGAGTGAATAATGTGAATCAGAGGTGACACCAAGCAACATCCAGGTCCCGCTGAGAGCTGGCAGGACCTGGACCACAAGCCACAAGGAAAGAGGACAGACTCCACAAAGGCAAAACACAAGGCTGCCATTCACACAGAGGGAGAAGAGAAGACACAACAGGAGACTGACCGTGAATTACAGACAGCACACAATGTATTAGAGCATGTGGTATTATCTTTACTAATCATACTTGAAAATATATTACCATCGTACACAAGCTTCAACCAGCACTGAACAATACCAGTAACTTAGATTTAGTTGGTATTTTGTGTCCAAACCTTGATATAAAAGACTCAAAAATACTGCTTCATCATGAAACTTTGCAGGGTTATTATAGAGGATACCATATGGAGACGCCATTGGCCAGCACCTGTTGGTGTATTACATTGTTGTGCCATTTGGGATACAATTAGATTTTACTGCTTTAATTGCATACTCAGGATGTGCTATGTGGATCATTTAATACCAGTTGTTATGTGTCAGCATCCATGGTGAAATTTGGTCAGAGGTGGTGAGTAGTGGGTGCCATTGAGGTCTGGTAAGCTGGTAAACTGGCACATTGACGTTTAGGCTCAGGGTGATCTTCTGCCGGTCGCACTCACCATTTACACAGACAGGAGAGGGAAATATCAATATTTTCATTGAACTTTCTAATCAGCCCAATTTTCACCAGTGAATAAGAAAATCTCAAAATATTTAATTCAATTTTTTTAAATGTAAAAATACTTCAAAATCTTCATCAAAGTACTGAACAAAGGTATAATCTGTATGAATTACAAACACCGGTGTACGGCGCTGGGTCATCTATGAAGCAAGTGTGTTCACGTGACAAGTATACAACTTGTCATTGGTTGTTAAACAGGAAACAACTCTCACCTACCCAATAAACGTCGACTATTTTCCGGGAGTGTGGGCCAATCGGCGAACTTCTTTTCATAACGCACTTCTTTAAAAATGAGAAACAAACTTCTCGGACGGGCCAAACGACCAAGACACGTAAGGAAAATGTGTTTTAAAGAAGTAACCGCGACAACTTGTTGTCTTTTTGTAAGTTTGTATGACACGCTTTTGATTGGACGTGTTGTTTTGGGATGAATACCGACATTTTTAACAAACTGTAGTGAACGTTAACTAAGATGCTAGCATAGCTAACGTTAACTAGCTAACAGTACGCTAACTCGGCTAGCTAACGTTTGCCTTTTGCTTTAGCCAACATTAGTTTGTCTTCAGCAAAACGCGTAGCTCGAAATTTCAGGGACATTTAATCTCACATAGCCAGTGTATGCTTTTTAAGCTTTTCACGATGAACTGGGTAACAATATTGACCACGTGTTGTACACAGGGCTATGGCTAACATGCTTGGTTTATATGGCTCGTCATTGTCCGCAGGTATTGCCGGTAACTGGCTGTAGACTGGCGCAGACTGGATGAAACCGGAAACGTGAACAAGGTAAACACTAGCCTAAGAGCGAAGTGTCTCCGACTAAGATAGCGAACTGTGTTAACATCGGGGGGCTGGGTATGAGAGTGATGAGTTGCACTAATCAGTTGGGGCGTCTGTTGCAGTGGCATCAGCTCCCCAATCTGACCCAACCTGAGGACACACTGTGTGCACAGGGGCCATCTGACTCAACCCTTAACCCCTTTATAAACTTGTGTTTTCTACGGATGTATGTGCACGCCATAGCATGCGATGAATTTAAAGGGATAGCATATATAAGAGTCATTGTATTACCTACGGTAGATGGTGGTCGGCACACCCCTAAGTTGGAGAAGCAGTAGGAGTATCGGTGTAGGAAGCTAAGGGATGTACTGCTGTAAACTGGGGCAGCAGCAACACACATTTTAGCCACCTAAGAAGCTCAGTTTGAGTATAACTGTATTTGGACCTTGCTGTTACACATCCCTCTTCGATGGCACCTGAAGCTGTTGATTTCACTCTCTCCAAAGCCACGCAGTCTGTGTCAAGATTCAGAGGTGGCACAATGACACAATCAAATTAACCCATGGAGACCACCTGGTGTACCAGGAAGTCATATGTTCTGCGAAGTGAAATTACCAGTTTTGTTAAAGCAGTCTGGTTTGGGCTGTGGCTTTTGGAGAAAAAGACACTAACGGCTTCACTTCATGTCGAGGAGGGCTGTATGATGATGAGGTAAAGCTGTGAAAATATTGTAAATACAGTGGGTATGACCCTAACCCTAAAGCCACGTTGACCAATCCAAAGCCTGAAAAAAAAGCTGTTGCTGGTTGGCTACCTGTAAGTAGAAGTCAGATCCCATAAACGCATCAACCCTGCAGTGTCTAAATATGTTCACACTGGAAATGGTTTTCCAAAAGCTTTGTTTTTCAAGTGCCCTAAAGCTGTATTTATGGATAAAAGGCAAAAATGCATAGAAATGTCTACCACTTGAAAAATATGCATGTATGTGTGGGCTTGGTGTAAAATATGTGCTGCTGCCCACAGTGTACTCTGCTGCTTCTCTAAACTGGAGACTACTGTGAGTAAGCTATTGAAAGTACAAAACCCACTTCAAATAACCCAGACTTTCCCTAATTGGGCAAATGTTCAATGTTCTTCAATAATGGACCCATTTTGTGACATGATTCCACTGAAAGCTGAATTTTCTGTTGTTCTGAAATCATGGCACATCTTCTGTTAATGCCACCTGTCCCCTGTGCTTTTGTTTCATATGTTGTTTTTTTTTTTTTTTTTTTTTTTTTTTTTAAATAAGCCGAGCGTGTGGAAGTGGAAGGATGCTGCGAATGCTCAAGCTCCTCTCCCCCCTCCCTCAGGAAGGACTCAGCTCACTGACCTGGAGGTCAGCTCTTTCATTCTTCAAGGTCTGTATCTGGATGTGGCACAGTTTACATAACCATAGGAGAATTATTTCCTTTTTACAAAAGCAATTTCTTACTCTGTTTTCAATTAGTCACCCACAGTGCTTTTGATGTGTGTCCCTGAATGTTTTCTGTGTAACATAACGTCTGCCACAAATAAATAAAAAGGGTAGATATCCATCTTGTGCCTCAGATAGTCTTAGCTTCAGTCCACCGGTGTGTTTCTGGTCAATTTGATTGGACAAACAGCATGTGTATCACCACAGATGTTGGTTAACAAGCAAAATTGGGTTCATGCTAATTTGCGGCTAACTGTGGGAATTGGTCAGATGGGCACATTACTTACGGCACTGAATACAGCTGCTGGACTTCTGATGAATAAGCTAAACTCAGTCACCGTGATTTGTTTTTATGATGCCCCTCCTTTCCTCAAGGGTCTGGCAACAGCCCTCAGTGCAGGTATTGTGGCTATTGGTCAATTTCCCACCTAATTTAGAAGTGAAATTAAACCTTGCTGTGTTTGCTTTGTGTCAATGTCTGTACTAAAACAGAAAATAGATGCTGTCATATCATCACCTGAGATACATGACCTTAATGGTGTTTCCCGACTTCCTTTCAGAGGTGTCTGCACATTTCCCGTCTGAAATCCATCCGGCACCACAAATATGCAGCAGCTAATTACAAAGAACGGTGTTGAGTTTGTACAAGAGGTTTAACCTCAAAAACAGCTGTTGCTTTTTAGCTCGCTGGTCTAATTCGCGTCATTTTCAGTTCTGCAAATGTAGCGGAAACAAACGAATGCAGGAATGCGCTAATTGAAATGCTTTCGCTGTCCCAAACAGTCCTGCTATACCTTCAAGCGTTTTGGAGAGCCACTGGGGTGTGACAGTGATGAGTTGCACTATTAGTCGGGTTGCTGATTGCAGTCGCACGGCGGACCTGTCCTGACGACCTGTGCTGACACACATTGTGCACAGGGGCCATCTGAGTCACCCCCACCTGATGGAGAAGCAGTGGCTTGCTTCTCAATCGTTTTCTCTTGTCATTTCCTGACCTACAATCCTGTGTGTCTGCTCTGCTCTCTCTCTTTCCCAGCCCGATGGTGGGAGACTTCAAGGACGTGGTTAAACAGGATGCTGGAGCCATTTTGAGCAACACAATGAACCAAATGTTTGCTGGCAGGAAACATTTTCCCTTCATAATGGGAGAAAGAACTCCAACTTGAGAGCTGGTGAGAGCACACAGCTTGATCCCAGTTTGGTCCGAGGTGGTCTGTGTACAGCTGGGCAGCATCATCAGTGCATCTGACAGACTGTTGAATTCATTGGCTGTGTTATCTGTTCAGCACGTGAATCTAAATGATAGGTTTTATCCAGAACACTCATGTTTCAGCGTGTCTGATGGCGGAGATGCTTGCTCACCTCTTGGCAGTGGTGATGTACAGTGTGCACATGTTTTCACTGGGGCAGCGCAGACTGTGCTGTCTGTCCACCACATTAGTTTGTCACTGTATTAAGGACATGGTATGTTTCTATTTATCTCACAGCTTCCATGCGCAGACAGTCGCTCTGTTGGTCACTAATGACCCAGTTAAAACTGAGGCCAGCTGTGACCAGTGGCCCACTTGATAGTTGGACTCTTGGTGGCTTTCTGTGGAAAACAAAAACTGCTCACGGTAGCGGTTTCCCATTTTGTCCTGATTACGACTTTAACTAAATCATTGGCTTTGCATTTAAATTTCCCCTGTCCTCTTTCTGTCTTCTCTCCCTTTTTCGTCCCTGCAGGCGGCCTCACGCCCAGAGAACCCTGCTGGTCCACAGCAGCAGCAGCAGTAGCAGCTGCTGCGGCTGCAGGTCACCACCCAAGTTCAGCTGGACCTCCACCTGCTGCACATGGCCTGTCCTTGATCCCTGAGCTGCTGCAGTGCAACCTCATCACCTGTTTGATGCCTAAAAATGTATGTGTGCTGGCACTGGAGGATGTTTTTTTTTAAGGTCCCATGACTGTTAACTCGTAGTATGGCTGGCTGCTGGTATTGAACACCCAGATTCAAAAGCTGAAGAATTGAGTTTGGACTGTGACGATGAAGCGAGGTTATATTAGATAATACAACTGGTTTTAGGCGTCATTTTGTTGTAGGCTGAAATTGATCTCGCTTGTTGTAGTAAAGTGGCTCAAGGTCGAAGTAGGAACACCTGCAGGACAGGAGGACTTTGTTCACCATGAAAAGATGCAGACTTGAAAGAATCAATATTGGATTGTCCTGCTGAACATTCACCATTAAGCTTTTAGATGATAAGTGGACTTCATTTATGTCGAGCTTTTCTTGTCTACTTTGACCGCTGAAAGTGCTTTACAACACACGCTGCATTCACCCATTCACACACCGATAATCAGCATCGGTTGGACGTGCCGGCTGGAGGAGCCGGGGATCAAACGGCTGACCCTCTGATTGGTGGACGACCTGCTTTGTCCTGAGCCACAGTCCTGTCAATGGAAAAAAGGACATTTGTAACTGGAATGTTGGAGCATATGTCCCAAGTGTTTTTCAGTGTCTAAACTGAAAGGTTCATAGAGCTCCTCTCTGATTTAACATCAGATTTTGGTTTTGTTAAGCAGTGACATCAGGAAGGTATCAATGAATGTCAAAATAACCATCATAAGGAATGTTTGTCTTTGTCTGCATCAGTGACTGCTTATTCTCTTGTTACAGGCTGCCCATCATCATGACTCAACACCTGCCTCAATAAGCTATGACACACAGGTGAAGGCATGTTTTCTTTTGATCATTTTGTTGCTTTTGTTTCAGGTATGGTTTCACTTTAGAAATGATTACATCACTGAGACTTTTTTTTCCCCATTTCTGAGTCTTGTCTGTATGTTACTCTGGAAAATGGCTCATCTGTCTCTTCTCTCTCTTCCTGCGTAGATGGACGAAGTGTCGGACCAGAACGTCACGTCAGCAGTGCTGCAGCTGCACGACATTGATGACCATTGTGTGTTCTGGGAAGACATCTTGGAGGTCCACAGCTGTGTTGTGGTCTTATTGCTGGTGAGGAACACAGGGGGGTCCAGTTTTGCTGCATTTATCTTCAGATTTTGGTTTTACACTCATCACCAGCATCACAAACACGGTCCACACACCGTAGTAAACAAGCACAAACTCTATCGTGCATCGGTCTGTCCTCATGGCGTCCAGCTGTTCAGTAATCCTTTGAGCCAGAGCAGTCATCACAGAAATGGCTTGTTCCGAGGCTGTCTGCAGAGGTGACTGGAATGGGTTGACTGTTTGGATTGCCCTGCAGGGATTACAGTTTTTGTGATTGCCTTGCATCATCAGAGGCCGCAGCTCATCTTAAATATCTGCATGTTCTCTGTGGTTTTGTCATCCCGCAGCGGGCCTCAGGGTTGATGCGTGGTTAAAGTTGGGGGCTGGGAAACACGACACGAAACTCATGTCATGGTAGTCACACCTAAGTGACAATAAAGGCAACAAAATGCTTTAAAAGCTGTGCCTCAAGAGTCTCTGCAAGGTGGAGCTCTGAGGAAGCCGTTAATGTGACTGCAGACCAGTTCCAGCTGGTCGCCTACAGCGTCATGTAGCCACACACGTGCAGATATGGATATCTTAAGAATGAGTTGTTGATCGGCGTTGGCACCAGTACTGACTTTCATAAATATTTCTGGGATCAGGCAGACATGATTAGGCCGTAAAGCACCAGTAAACATTTTCAAACCGCTGTTTGTTTGTTTGTTTTGTCATTTCACTTAATAAAATTACATTTTCACCACTTGTTTTTTTCTTTTTGTGGAAATTAATGAATGCAACAAGATTCTGAAGCAGGATATTCACCATTGATGGCACTCATAGTGACAACTGAAAAATATTTCTAACTTTCATGCATGTTCCTACTTTTATTTCTTTATTCTTTAGGCAAAGAGTTGCTGATTTTGAGGCATTCATGTCTGTATAGTTAAAATTATTCAAATCAATCTCAGTCGCTCTGCTGTAAAATAACCATTTTAGCCACTTTTCTAAAGGCTAATGTCTAAAAGGCTAATGTACTGTTATAGTTTGTAATCATGGAGATTTGTTTTAAAAAAAGGACAAAAATGCACAAAGTTTAAAAGCATGTAAACAAGTTTAGCTTTGAAAGCCTTAAAGTGACATCCTTCAGAAGTTTGCTCCAAATCTCTGCAGCACAAAAGCTAAACACAGCGTCAACACCCCCCCACCCCACCCCGCACTTTTAGGAGGCGAGCGCTCCAACCAGTTAAATGAGCAGCTGCAGTGCTTGAAACCAACCTGCTGCTGTCTGTCCCCGCTGCACTGTACTTTTTAACCACCAGGTGGCAGTTTAACATCAGCGGTTCCTCCAGTGTGGACAGACGTGGACAGGTGTGTTTATAAAGCAGCACGTTTCACTGGATTTATTCAGTTACAGAAACACGNACAGGTGTGTTTATAAAGCAGCACGTTTCACTGGATTTATTCAGTTACAGAAACACGAGCGCCTCAAGGCTCCACACAAACACTGATCGCTCCTGCGGGGAGAAATGTTGTCGGGTGAAGCTACAGCGGAGACGAAAACCTCCCCAGTCTCGCAGGCAAATTAACAAGAGTCTTTGATTCTGAATTGAAGAAACTCTTTCAGGTTTTCAAACCCTGTGAGTTTGAGGACATGCAGTAATGCATTCAGCAATGCTCAAGCCCAGCTGTTCAGGAGGTGCATGCCTCCATCATAGCTGGTGGTGCAGCCTGTGATGACGGGTTTGGAACTATCCGTCGCATATCGTGATCCTCAGCGAGTTCATATGTCTAGTCTCTGTGCTCATACCTCTTTTACTGGCTCCTACTACTCAGGCTCTGACCTTTCAGTGTGAATATTTTGATACCTGTGACAGTTTTGCCTGGAGACAGCAGCAACATTTCCTTTGACCTCAGAGGTCTGATTGCTCTGTTAAAGCTTACCTGCTGTTGATCCGAGCGCCAATTTTCTCCCCAAAATATGCCACAAAAGATGTTCTACTGGTGGGAAAAATTCAAATACCTCCGGTAAAGCGTTATGAATATTTGATTCTTCATAGTGCTTTTAATCTTTCTAACTGCAGGGAGCACTGATGAAAAGTGTTCCATGTGCAACTTTAGCACTTTCTGCAAAGATGATTTTCATGGCAGTGAAATTCTGCAGTGAAGGGCACCCGGTGACTTCATTTGATGTTGAACAAGAGACAAATCAATTATTCATCTCGCTGATTGTGAACTGACATCAGATTACTCTTCAGAGCGGCGGCAGAGGTTGCATAGCCTTGTTTGTGGCAGAGTCCTGTCGTTAGCTTTAGGGATGGCGGAGCATCATGGGAGTCATTCTGAGCGTTTGATTCTCAGCTAACGTCAAGCCGGTCGCCCAAACCCGTCAGCATCAGCCGAGCTGTCTGTCAGGCTGTCACAGAGCTGAACAGTGCCCTCCCCCCGTCAGACTCAACCCGAATGTACCAGGCTGTAGCCTGACATCACTGCTATAGCAACCGGCAGCAGGCTGTGTGTGCGTGTGTGTGTGTGTGTGTGTGTGTGCGCGCGCTGACAGGAGGAGGTTATGTCAGCCACGGTGAATTGTTTTGTTCAAAGATGTTTTCAGTCTCCTGTACTCTGAGTGAAATCTGAGCTGTGATGTGATGCATGATCTGTTCGCTGAGGTGTTGTCTTTCAGTCCTGCTTTCCCGCTCGCTGTCTGAGGGTAGCGGTCTTCCTGTCTCCCCTCCTCCTGATCTTTACACCCTCCTTCCTGCTGTAGTTGAGACAGCTCTTCTCATTGACTTCAGTGTGTTTGATTCTTAGGGAGCAACAAACTAATGATCCACAGATCCTGTGGTTCATGCCAGGACATCACAGTGCTTTGCAAAACACATGAACTTGTGTAAAGTAGAAGTCCAGCATTCAAATTTTTACTTAAGTCAAAGTAAGCAAGTGTGGCTGTGCTTGATAGTTGATTATTTTCCTTTTTGTTTGAAATCTCCAAAGCTGGACGCTCAGCTTTGAGGTACTGTTGGTTGCTTTTAAGCATAATACCTGAATAATTGTTGAGCTGCTTGCTTTGGTGTATTGTAAATGTTGGATTAACCAGCTTGTTGAATCTGAAATTAGGACACATTTCTGGCTGAGATGGATGTGGAAACGTGGACTTCAGAGCAGCGTTGTGTGAATGCTCCGGGGGAATGTAAATGAAAAGCTCTGCCAAATTTTAGGTGTCAGTTTCGAACTTCGTGGTAATAAATGTTGACATTTCCGGTGAGGTTGTGCAGTTGTGTGCTGGGTTAAAAGCAGAACAGTTGCCTGGAGAGGGTGTTGAAAATAATCAGGTCATAAAACTGTAAAAATGTGCATGACCAAAAACATCACATTGAGGCATTTAGCATGTAGTTTCTTCATAAGTCATCCCAAACACGACGCAGCGTCATCAGCTAGCTATTGAGTTAGTAACTTTAGCGAGTTTGCATGTTAGTGTGCAAGCAGCTAAAAACAAAGCTGATTGGGTCAAGTATCACGACAGATTCCACATCGACCACATCACCGGCCTTCTGCAATTCAGCAGAGAGGTAGATTACGAGATGGCTTTAGCTAAAAAAGATGGCTTCATCCATTTTGGACTGTAGACCATCCTCTCAGAGCTGAATGACGCCTTTTTAAGATGCTTTTTTCTTTATTGGTCGACAGCATGAAATCACATGGAAAATGTGACAGAAAAGCTTCACAAACATTTACTCCATGAGAGAAACCTTCAGCCGCATTCATGCCAATGAAACCAGCTGAATGTCTTCGTCCTTGGACTCACCGGATCTGACGGCTTCCTCATTTAGCTTCTTATTTCTGTCGGCAGAGTCGCTCATTTCGCTGAATGTTTGCATTTAATGTCACTGTGGATGGACATTTAACAAGTGGAAGAACATTCATAGTTGCTTTCACACATGCCCACGAGGGATTTAAAATAGAGCCTTTTTTTTTTTTTTTTTTTTCCTGCTGTCTCTCGTCTCATTTCCCTGCGTCCCCACAGAAAACTGTGACTCATGGCTGTGATTGACAGGAGTGCAGCGAGTGATCATAGAGGACTGATTGACTCGACTTTATGACCAGAGGCCGCTCTCATTTTGCTTTTAACTTGAAGTCACCGGAGAGTCGAGGAACATCCAGCTGGCCACAGATGCTTCCTGAGCACCAGGGGGATAAAAACATGTCCAACACCTGACGAGTGAAGCTGAGAGGGGGCGTCTCTTACAAGAGATAAATATGTTTGTGCAGCCTGAGGAGGCTGTCGTGCGAGAGCGCAGGCCCAGAGGGAGCTGCACCTTTCACGCTGCTCCGAACACCCTCGAACATGTTGCTGTGCAGATGTGAGCTGGCGATCAAAGGAAGGTTTCATATTAGCAGCCAAAATAGCTTTTCTGCTAACCAGGTCATGTTGATTTGTTCAGCTCCCGATAATGTCCGATCGGGGAAGTAACCCCGAGGCCCCGGTGAGCCGCGTGCATGAATATGTAAACACAGCGGTTTTGTTAAGGGTAAGAGGCAGCTTAGTGTCAGTAATTCATGGTAGAGTTGGTCCCTGTTAATGAAGAGCTGTGCAGAAACATAATTGGTCCCGGTTGTGTACTTAAGCAGAAACTGTTTGTTTAGTACTCTGCCTTAAAGCACCTTATCAATCTGTGGTGTTAATAGCTGCGTTTCAGATTCAGTGGGTAAAAACATTTTCAACTTGCACGGGTGGCTCCACCTTAATTTGTCCCGTCCCGATCGAGTTTGCCTCCGCTCGCTTCTTTGCGTTGACTTGATAGGCGATCACGCTTCTAAAACCGGCTGTGTTTTAAGTCTGAACAAAAGCTCCCGAGTTGTGTTCGCTGCAAATCCACAACAAGCCAGAAGTTTTGATCAGTAAACGTGAACTACAGGTGCTTCTTGCAGGTTTGGTCTGCAGCGTTGGTTACCGTTGCTGCCAGACTGCTTGAATTTGTCTGTGGGACTGAAAAGTCAGTGTTAACCCCAGTGCAATTTGCTTGAACGTGGCCTGTGATTGGATGTTTTTAACCACAATGCTTCTTGGAATCGGTAAATTTTCTACCGACCTTTTTACGTACAGGCTTTACCTTCAGTCACAGTTCCTCAGCCAGAAGAGCTTTGTCTGTTTGGAGAGTGGATGTGGCTTTTTCTCCCAGACCTTTTCTGATCCACCTTCAAAATAGCTTTGATATGACTGACTGCAGCGCTATGAGATACATGGAGAATGCAACCAGGAGCCGTGCTGGAAGAGTCATGAAGACAGTCTGTCAGTGAGATGTGAGCAGCTGTTCTCAGATCCTCCCTGTTAAATTTGTTACCTCTGCCAAGGAGGCTACGTTTTCGGTCTGGTTAGTTGGTTTGGAAAAACGTCTTGGCTGATTTTTAATGAAACCTGCTGGAACGGTGTGGCCAAGGCCAAGCAGGAACCCATTAAATCATTACTTTTTGGATCCAAATCACTGGGCACAAATGATTTCATCACCTTCGTTAACATTGCGAGATAAAGCTTTTGGCCCTGGTGGTATAAATAATGAATAAACATCTTCCAGTATGGTGGTAAAGTTCAGCGCTGGCACATCATAATCCACGTTCACTGGTACCAGTAACCCTCTGGAGTAGCCGACACGCATAGTTAAACATGGAGCACTGGGTTTTACGGGGGATTGATACAAGTCTAACAATGCTTCTTTCTCAAACTAAGGTGCAGCTATCAGGCAGCTAATTATATCCGTTCTCCCATCCAATCCTTACTTCCCATGCTTCATGGGAAGGAGCAATAATATGGACCATGAAGTTTGTGCTTGCTGATTTGCAGATTATAGAGGAGGGGACTTTTGGCCTTGGTGGAGGTCTTTGCTCTCCCGGTGTCCTACTAGTTTCAGAGTATGTCCAGATTTCAATTTGTAGCCGACTTTTTACGCCGCTGCAGCATTGTGTAACGCCGCGGCTTTAGATAAGGTGCAATTTCAAACTTTTCATTGTCACTGAAATCGTTTCTCCCCACGCGTCCTCCCTAGTTTCACTTCGAATCAGATATAATACCTCTGTGGTTGTGCAAATACCCGCTAGGCTGCTACAGGAGTACATATCCACCGGCCTCTCTCTATATACATGTAAATGTCTAAAAAAATACAGACAAGAACAGATTGAAATGCTAATTCACCAAAGCGCCCCTCACAGTTTTCGCTCGTGTGCCCTGAACGTTTTCTGTGTGCTTTATTTGTATTTGCTCTGGAGTGATGGCTGCCACAGAAAAAGGGGGAGCAGGTACATCAAAATGCAGTGATGAATTTAATTGAAAACCTGTTTTGTTCTGCAGAAAAGTGTGACTGATACAAATGAATCATCCTCTCACTCGAGCACCAAGTTGTTTCGTCTCTCTTTTAATTGAAAAGCAGAGAGGATCGTTACCTCGGGAGACTCATAGAGGGTCAGACCAGAGGACTCTCTGACTGCTGTCTGTCTGAATATGAGTCATCATAAGGTTAAGTGGAAAACGGTTAAAAGTGGAAACTGTTTATAATAATTAGGAACAGCTAATGCCTTCGGCTGCAGCGCCGTTTGCCTTATAAAAGCAGCGTGCGGCATATTTGTAGCTAGTTTCGTGCCAGTGTAGGTGTTCAAAAAAACCACAAGGGAGCACACAAATGAGTGGCGCCCGTTTGTTTATTTCACCCCAGGAAAACGCAACGAAAATAGGCTCGTGTTGAATAGACTGCGCTCTGCATTGAGTCTGGTTCAAAGGCATGCCGTTTATTTTCATAAAGCTTATGTCTTTGGGCAAATCAAAGCAATAAGTGCGTGTTCTGATATCATGGAGCCAGCTTTCAGAAATATTGCAACACCTCTCCACTCTGAAATCATGTCATGCTGGTTGCATTTCCATGGCGAGATCTGTCAAAGAATGTTTTCCTGCCTCACATTTTCATATTCATGTGGAGCTCATGAATACATCACGGCTCCTGTGCACCGGTGGAGGCAGACGGGGCAGTCGGGAGGTGTGACGTTGTCAGAATCGTAGCTTTTCCCCCCAGATATGTCCAGAAGACATCCGCCGAAAACCTCCACAAAGCGCAATGGGTCAGATTTTAATCATAGATCATTATTCTCTCTGCAGCACTCTCGATTTCGCTCTTTCGCAGTCAGTCCGACTTATCCGAGCCTGAACGGGGAGCTGAACTTCTTTTCACAAGCCGTCACAAAGAGAGCAGGAACTTGTCAGATTAAATATGCAACAGGCTGCACATGTAGGAGACATGCAGCTACCAAGATATTTCAGAGGGAATTCTAATCTGTGCAAAAATTCTCCTTTGCTATGAAATGTGTGCGTGTGCCAGTGAGCCCACCAGTTTAGCCACTTGAAGTCAAAGGACCCCTGTGCATCAGCTGACTCGTAGCTCCAAAGCAGTTCTTCAGCAGAGATACAGGATGTGGGAAATGTGCATTTCTAAATATGTAGGATTTTTGATTTTTCAGTACAAAACAAGACACAACACTTTTGGGGACAATCCCCCCAAAGGAAAAACAAAACAAAACCTCGGCTCACAGATACAATCATCTATGTAGGACAGTCACTCAGGTATTTCATTCAGGTTTTATTCTACATAAACGCTCTGGTAAGGATGGCTGGAATATCCAATCCTATGTAAGACAAGAAAGACTCCCATGTTCTATGAAATACGTCGTCTTTAGAGTGTAGCATGCATGTCAAGTAGTCGAGTGAAATATAATCAAGTATGACCGTATGCCATTGTGTTTTGGATGGGGCCTTGTCTGTAATCCAGTTCAGCAGTATGCACTTTCTTGCACTGAATGTTAGCAATTTATAAAGATTCATTTTATATTTATCAGTAATGAGGCTGTTCGATATCCCAAGCAGCATACATATAGTGATAATTTCAAAATTGACGGATAAGATTTTATTGATCTCCTGCCCCACAATGAACCAGAACTTCTGTATTTTCAGGACCATAGGCAATGAGTGAGATTAGCTATCTCTGTTTTGCACTTAAGGCAAATGTGGCGTTATGAAGGAGATATATGAGCTGTGTGTAGAATTTTAAGTTGTATAGCTTGAACTCTATTACAAACACTCAAAGCTCTCACACTCTTCCAAGCATCATGCCGTTGGTCGTTTGCAATCTTTACATCAAGTTCTTTTTCCCAGGTTTGTTTCAGGTGAAGGGTGCTTTTATTACCATAGTCTCTGAGAACATTGTGGAACACACTTATAGATTTGGGGGCTTCTGAACAGAAAACCAGTTTCTCTATGCAAGAGTAACTTTGATTAAGGAGTAGTGTAGTGTTTCTCTTGACATGACAGTCCCTCATCTGCAGATACCGAAAAAAAATCTTGTTTCTGTATTTTGTATTTTTCTGTTAGTTGAGTGAAAGACAGCGAAGTGGATCCATCAAATAAATCACACAGAGTAGAGATGCCTTTAATTGCCCAGATTTGAAAACCTCTGTCTGTTGTACCTGGTAAAAAGTCAAGATTATCACATATTGGAGTTAAAATAGAGGTGATTTGTGATCTGCCTTCTGTTCTTCTTATAGTCCACCATGCTTTAACCGTGTTCACTGTAATAGGGCTGCTACAAGCAGATTTAAGAGATTTCAGAGTTTTAAGAAATATTACGTTTTTTAAGGGAAATTTGGAGACGGAACTCTCAATATCCAACCACAGAGATGTGGGCTGTTTACGCACCCAGTCAGTTATAAAGCGTAAGGAAATGTGCATTTCCAGCAAATGCACAGAGGTGGTGGGTTGTTGAGATGACCTGGGAAATTAGAGCATTCCTATATACGACATGGAGCTGGAGGGTAGTTCAGTAGACTTGGGAATTCTCAGCATTCCCAGCATATGCATGAAGTGTGGGTCGTTGAGGTCGCCTGGGTGATTGCAGTATTTTTACGTGGAGTTCAGCATCGGTGAACATCGATGTTGGTTTCGCCTCAGGTGGTTGTTGTTCACCCGTGTGACCGTACCTTGAGGGTCTGGAGCCTTGCTCAGAAAATACACAGAGCCTGTGGGTAGTTCAGGGCCCCGGTAGATCTGAGTGTTTCCACTGAATATTAAACACTAAACATGAGTTGATTAGTATTTTAGATGAGCTGACAGTTGGTCTGTATTGTTTTTTTGGTTGGGGGGTAACCAGAGGTTAGTTCATGGGTTCTGGGAAATCAGAGCATTTCCAGCAAACACACAGATCCACGCCAGCTCTGCGTGTTTGTAAAGCTTGTAATCTCAGTCATTGTCAGGTCCTAGCTGGGTTTAGTCTGTATCAGTTCCTGTTTTATTTTGAAGGTTATTTTCTGTTTTGTGTTGTCTGTGTGGTGTCTTGACTTCCCCGTGTGTGTGATTGTTCATTGTCTCCACCTGTGTCTAATTGTTCCTCCCCCTGTGTGTGTATATATACCTGCCCTTCCAGTGTATCTTTGTCAGATTGTGTGCGTCTTTGTGAGTAGCTTTCCGGCGTTTTCCTCGTGTGTTGTATTCCTCGTGTTTCGACCTGTTTCTGCTCGTGTTCTCCTTTTTGCCCAGCGTCCCTGTACTTTTACCTGTTGCTCAGTTTCTGGTTGTCGACTCTAGCTTGTGTTTCTGACGTCCGATCTGCCCAGTGATTTGTGTACCGTTGCCTGTTCTGACTGCCTCCTGTGTACCGACCTAGGATTGTTAATAAACGCCTCTTTGCACCTGTAAGTCTCTGGTCTGCTCTGTGGGTCCTCAGTTTTGTCTGTCTGAACCTGACAGTCATGATTGGTAGACGATAAGTGACATTGATCAGAAACTTTGAGCAAAGAGCCATTAAAGTATTTTAGGTTTCTCCTTTAAATGATTTAACCGCTGATAAAGTTGCATTGGAAGGTGGGATTGTTTCACCCAAACGTTAGAATGGCTGGCTGGCTTACTGCTTAGGGGGAAACAGACTGAGGCCACGTGACTCGGCGAGGCGATACTGTTGTGTAGCGGGCTGACCTGTGATTCGCTGGCATGCTGCATGTATCACAGGTGTCGAGGAGGGCAGAGGAAGAAAGCGGCTAAATCGCTCTGCGTTGTCACCGGAGATTTGGATGCTGAATGGATGTGAGCTTCAGTCAGATCCGGGCTGACATTAACCTTCCCTGCTGTCCCCTCGCCTCCTCAGAGATGCGTCCATGATGGATGACCTCTCTCACACACACACAACACACACAGCTCTCCCTGCTCATGCCCATTAAGAGCATATCCTTATAAACGGATTAGGAGGTCGGTAATGGAAACTCTGGGAACTTGGTCCCATAATCTCCTGCTTGATACCTTTTGCTCTGATCAATCTTTGTTTCAGTGCCTTGGAGGTAGTAGTGGAATGTCATTGGCTAGAATTTGAGAGGTGAGGGTGTGTGCGTCCGTGTGGCTGGGGGTATTCAATGTCAGGAGTCAGATTCATTTATCTAACTTGTTGGGCGCAGGTTCATATTGTGCGCTGGCTTGAGGTGTCGAGGAGCCATTAGTTATTATCTGTGAAGGGTGTTGCATCTCTGATTTATTCGGCGCCGCAGCAGAGATTGTGCTGCTACATTATACCATCATCATGGCTTCAAGCGTGACCCAAATTTCCTCTGCCCCTCTTAGCTCGCCCTCCTCTCCTCCTTCTCGCCCTCCTCCTTCTGCTGAGGCGTTCGAATCCAGATGGAGAGCGGGCCGAACGGCGCGACCGCAGCTTATTATCAGCCTCAGCTGCACTGTGTGACCAGAGCCGAGGGAGACGGGGGAGAAAGAGGGACGGAGGAAGGCGGGGGAGGCTGGGAGAACAGAAACACAACACGACGTTACGTAAAAAATACACCGCTCGTCTGCCAGTGTCACACTGTCGCGTTTAATACTTTTAAAGAAAGAAAATAACGCGGCGCTTTGACGGATCAGACTGGAAGATTTCAGGAGAGAGATTGACACTGAAGGTTATTATTATTTTTTAAAGTAGCTGCTGTCGCTCAGCATTTCATTCTGCGATTGCTATGCTTACATCTGTGCTGTTTTGCTCCTCCTCTGCCGTTACTTACTGTATCTGAAAGACATAAATAGTCACCTACAGGCACCTTTAGGACGGACACGGATGGATGACAAACCAAAGGAAAAACCAACATAAAGTGTCTGGAGATAGGCCGCCAGAACTGCCTCAGTGCTCCTTGACAAGTCTGTGGAAGTCTGTTGGAGTGATGAGCACCGTTCCTCCAGAAGATATTCCCTCAAATGTGTGTAAAACCTTTATGCAATTAGGTAAAGCTTTCAATGCTGAGGCTAAAGCTGGGAGCACTTGTTGCTCTTAATTGTAGTTTTCAGTCATTGTTGGTTCGGTTACTGTTTGTAGTGCCCGTTTGTCTGCATTTGCTTCATTGTTTGTCTCTATGCTTCTATTAGTGTTTTATTATGTGTTTTATCCCCTAAAAGCCTAACCGGGCACAGGGAGTGCAAATTAGAGGAGGCTTGAAGTTCGATATACACCGGTCGCATTTTTTTCTTTTATGTAATAATGTTGTCTGTCAAATAAGAGAAGAAAATCAAGAGAAATAAAAATAATCTCACTGAGATAAAAACCTCTTTTGCGAGAGAGACTCGAGTGCGGCAGATAGAGAGAAAACAAACCGAGAGACGTACAGCATTGGTGTTATAGTGAGAGTTGTCTGATGTCCACGGTGCTTCACAGTTCAGCTGGTTGAGATGTGGTGACTGTAAAAGCCATTTTCATATTCACCACCCAGTGAGTCCTCTGCATCTGCGTTTGTTTCTCCGCTCTTCAGGTTTTTCCTTCAACTTGTCTTGATTCATCTCAGATGATGGCTCTGAACGAGACGCTGCGCGTGTCCTCCTTTATTACAACGAGCTTTAGATGTAGAGTCAGTTTGAGTTCAGTCGGTCGGTGACACTGTTGGATTCAGCTCAGCCATTTCTGCCTATTTCTGAGTGTTGAAGGGGAGGAAAGGCTATTCAAGGAAAGGTGGTGATATTGCCCGGTCTTCTGCAGACTTTGTCCGTGCGCTGCCCTTCTTCTCGTCGTCCCCAACCGCCGCATCACACCTCCATCCTGACACACACCAGCACGCCACGCAGAGACTCACTGAGTCAAATCGTCAAACCGCTGTGCTGCCGAGTGTTACGCTGCACCGCGGTCCTGTTGTGATGCTTATCTGACACGCCAACACGGCCTCTTGGTTTATTTCTCTCCCTGGCTCACTGCTCTGCTTTCTGTCCTCAACCCTCTTTCCTTGTCCTTGCTGTCTCAAGGTGAGTCCCGACACAAACAGCAGCAGTGGGAGCCCTCAGCTCAGCCGTCATGCAGGTGACACTTCCCAGATGTCACAGGCGTGATGACACCAGCATTTTCTGCCAGTTGAAGCCGGCGTATTTTCTTAGTGAAGAGCAGCAAGTAATTATGGGACAAAAGCACGTTAGATGTCCTGATACTCTCTTGAGACACTTGCTTTAATAATCTCATCAGGAGGCAATCTGACAACTATTCATCTTCTGCTGTTTATTAACACCTGAAAATGTCAAACACACACCGCACTGTGCACCCGAGCGCCTGTCTTTACCACAGATGTATTAACACAACCCGGTGCACTGTTTCAAGATGGCATTGCATCCATTCCAATGAGCGCGGCTCACCCAGCCCGTATGTCATCGTGCCATGTGTTGGTTTCTGGTAAAATGTGCCGCGTACGTGAGCGGCGTTCCATTTCACAGTTGAGTAGATTTAACATGACACCCATAGGTTTTGTTTTGGGAGTGCAACTGAAAACTGATGGTGGCTTGTAAGGGAAACTTAACAGGAGGAGTTAACCGTGTACTATCCACTGCCTGGGATATTGCTTATAGATCACTGATGGATTGTATCACCTCACACTGTGCCGACTGCGCTTGTTTAACTGCATTAATCTTCTCTGTAGGAGTGAAACTGCACAAATATGTCTTAAACACCCCGTCTGCCATCAGCTGCATGTTTTTGGAGACTGCCTGTAAATCTGCACTGGGTCAAACCATGTGTGTTCCCTGTCATGATGCAACCATCAATTAGTAGAAGACTCAGCCTCTTATTTTATAGCCTAAAGTTTAGATTAAAATTAATAGATGCTCCAGTCTGCTCTCATATCTCGAGCTCTAATTAATTAATTGCAGCCATGAGGTCTGTATGCTGCAACAGACTGTCAGGCCAAAGTGCACAAAAATGACAGATTCAGCAATAACATTTCCATCTTTAGCAGGGAAAAACCATCACAATGACATACAGCTATACTAGAAAAACAACATATAGCTATATGTGCACAGTACAGGCTAAAGATCAAGGGTTTGGAGAGGGTTATGATGTCTTTCTCTCTATAAACTTATGTAAACCTGCATTAACAGAGCATCCTTTGTGGGCACTGCAACAAGCTTTAAAGACAACATCAACATGTCTGTCACATGGCATTCATTTGGTGTCACGTCTCTGAACATATGCCCGATCTGACTCTTTAGATGCTAGCCAGCTAGTTGCTAACTTTGCTGTTTGGTGCCGGGCAGCTTGCGCGTAAATTGTAAGATTTGCTAAAATGCTTTGAGGAACTTCAGAGTCAGGTTATAATTCTCTGTCGGTTAATCGCCACAAGCTGTGTCCGAACCTGGAATTACCCAGAAAAGAAGCAGCAGCTGGGAGACACCAGACCAGATCTGCATCCATTTCACTGCTGATTGCTATCAACAGTTTAATGTTAATTTACAAGTTGTCTAAAAACAAAAGTTAAGTGTCCTACCTTATGCAGCATTAGTATTCTTCCCTGTGGCATAATCCACCCTTCCTGCCAAGAAAGATGGTAAAATACACCCAGATGTTCTGTTATTCCTCTCTTACTGATTGAAACAGTGGCTAATCTGAAGTCCACTCTTTCAGAATTTTCTGTACAGTTTTGTTGGATCAAGTGTAATAAGATAACTTTGACTGTTTGCCCCTTTTGAGCTATAATAATCATAATTCTTTGTTCTTTGCTGCAGCTGTTAACGTTAGCATTGCTAATTTGCTGTCGTCTGTGTTCTCCAAGACAAGTCCGTCGTAGCTCTTTCTCTTTTTACCTTATTTCTGGGCCAGGCTTCCTTGGATCCACTGGGGTATTGCACGTAATCTTAAACAGACCTGGCACCCGTAGCGATGGACCTGGATCTGACTGACCATTCAATACCAGGATCCGAACCTGTATGGGTACTGGGTTGGGTCTTGGGTCCTGTCAATTATTATTCAACCAGACAAATCAATAACTTGTACCTACCAATGTGTCATACATCTCGAGGACAGTTTTCATTAAGATACCGTGGAGTCCAATTATGGAATACAAATTTGCACTTGTTAACGGATTCTTTGTCTCTATCTCGATATAAAACGAAACTCAAGGAAGCTTTGATGTCAAAGAGATTTGGTTTTGTAGAAGCTTGACTGGTTTATGTTTTCAACATGTGTGCTGTTTTGTGATTTTATTTTTTTCTCAATGTTTGAATATAATTTTAATAATCTGAAGATATTTTTGTTGATGCTTTACACTGCATTGTTAGTTTTATTACTGTCATTTTAATTTTATTTTAATTTCCCTAGGTGGGGTTTTTAGATAAGACCGTAATGGGTTTCTACCTCACCTGCACATGTGATGGGTTTTTTTGCTTGTTATATTTGAATTTTCTTCAAGAATGTGTTAATAAACTAAACTAAACTAAACTAAACTAAACTAAACTAAACTAAACTAAACTAAACTAAACTAAGATCTCTATTCCAAGCAGCCTTTTTCATATATGTAGCTTTTAAAATAAAAGCATTGATTGGAGCACATGACACATAAATTCTAATAATCACAGCCGGGGAACATGTTTCATCAGTTTTGGTGGTTAGAGTGAGAAATTTTTATTAGGGCTACTTTTTTGTCCCTTTTTTTTTTTTAACTAGATTGGATAATAATGACCCTATTTACGAAAAGTCGTGGAGCGGGGTGGAAAAGATTTGTCTGCATTAGAAACATCAAGAAGATCACTGTCATGGCTTCAGTTTAATTTATCAGGCAGGATGAAGCTGCTCAGCCAAAAGATCCAATCAGATATAATCTATGTCTATATATTTCATATGAATGGGCTGGTTCGCGGTCAGAGGTGGGTAGTCCCACGTTTTTTGACCTCATAATGTCACAAGAACACGCGGCTCCGTGTGAATTTCCTCCCAGATGGGATATTAATATTCCCTGCATGTGAGAGCGTGAATCAGATATTCTGCAAAGGATTTCAGTTTAGATTCATCTCTTGGTTCAATTGCTTTCTTTCATTTGCGGTTTGCAGGTGCAGACAGTGAGTGATTAGAACGAAGTGAAGTCAAATTGCTGGTGTGTTTGGTTTAAAATCCTGCAGGGACCCTCCAACCCCCCCTTCTCTCCTCTAAGCCCCCACATCCAGATGAATCATCACTCCATAGTGAGGATTATCTCTCTGAGTCACCCATGTTGCTAATATCACACTTTCATAGGGCAGCTACACCTCTCATGAGCATTGTAAGAACTGCACACGATGCTTTTCAGGAACAAAGCGAGTGATCTGAGGACAGGAGTCAAATCAAGCCGAAGCTTTTTACTTTGAGACGATGAATCCATTTTCCTGGACGTATCAGTGGCGGGGATGTCATTTTTTTCCACGCGAGCAGAAATCCACCAAGACTGCAGAGTAAAAGATGGAATAAGTACCGTGTTCCCACAAAAGAAAAAGTTTTTTCTTTTCTTTCAAAATAGCCATTGTGAGACTCTAAAAGGGGCATGGCAGCTCTCGGTGGGCGCATTGTTATTTCTGCTGACATATAGTGAGCTGATAACTTACAGAATTGCCTGGTATAAAGGCTTCTCTCCTTTGTTCGGTTTGGAGGTGGGAGGGGAGCGTTCCTGCCCTTCACCCTCGGTCGAGAATACAGAGCAGATTGTTGTGAGTCAGCGGGGGGGGGGGGGGCGCAGGTAACTTTTAGCGCCCAAAGACAGACAAAAAGGAGAGCTGCAGCCCCCCCCCGGCCAGGCAGCTGCAGCATTAAAGTGAATGATGACTTTAAGCAGTATATTTGATGCCATCTGTGCTGCATTGCTGAGCTTGGCGGTGAGATGTGCTCAGCTGCGGCTGCCCTGACTGTCAATGAGAAGTTCTCCGGGCTCTCCATCTCGAAATGCAAGGCCTTCCAAGAAAACGTGAAGTGTACTCAGGAAGATGAGGACGAGTCAAACGGATATTTACAGTTTACTCGGATGTGACACAGAGAATTATAGTTTTCCCTCAGATTCAAGATTCAATCATTTGTTGCCACATAAACAGTTTTAAGGCCAAACATAAGTGTGTCAGTAAGACAGACCACGAGACCACAGTGCAGAATTCAGATGTGGGGCAGTCCTAAAAACCTGTCCATAAAGTGTTTTATCATTAGAGGGAAGGCTCGCCATTGTTAGAACACTACATAGTCGTACATAGTTGGGCGGTGAGGCCCTTCTCGCAGCCAGCCTTCCAGTTCATCCCAAAGGTATCGGATGGGGTCAGGCCTCTGTGCAGACTGCATGACTTCCTGCACGGATGTAATGGATGAAAACGGCCTTCCCCAAGCTGTTGCCACGAAATTGGGAGCGTGCCGTTTTCTAAGATGTCGTCGTTTGGTCGTCCTAGAAATCCACAACCATTCCTAGAAATGCATAAATGTACAGTATGTTGATATAGAAGTGTATGTTAAAGGAATCCTGTGGGGTTTTCTTGTAAACGAGTACAGTTATGTATGTTTACATTCAGTGTTTCTCACCAAGGCACTATATCCTTGAGATCTAACGAGCGTGATAGTTGTTTGAGGGTTTTCATTCATCCAGATTATGATACTTCTAAGTGCTTCACAAAGACAACTGGACTAGCTTGAGGTTCTAGAAGACATTTCACATCTCACCGAAAAGGCTTCTTCAGTCCTGACTGGTGGAGAGTCCCAGGCATTTATCCTTTTGCAGGATCGCTCACACCTTTGGAGTCACATGTGAGTTGTTGACCCACCTGTCCATCATACAGGTCATCAGGGTCACATGAGCCATTGATGCTTTTGACTCACATGTGACCTGAACAACCCTGCAAGTGGTTAAATGTCTGGGACTCCTAGAACCTCAAGCAAGTCCAGTTGCCCTTCAAAGCTATGAGAAAAACATGCTGATTGTATTTCTTTCCCCATGAAACATTTGGAAACCCAGTTTGGCTGATATTTTGAAACATGTTGACACCCATATTTGCTAGCTACCTGCTGTCTTAATCACTGATCAGAACAGACACACAGACCTCAGGATGCTGTAGGATGTCAGGTAGACTGGAAGACAACACACACTGGTGGCATCACAGCCTGTCAGACTGCAGCGCTCCCCCTCCGCCTGCCTCTCTACAAAACCAGAACTGTTATCATTCACTCTGTGGATCAGCACGTCCTCATTTCTGTACCTCGACTGGTGCTTTTTCTGTTGGCACGATGCATCTGATGCATCAAGTGAAGCTCTGCAACACAGCCAGGGTGTGTTACCCTTAAATAACAGCATCATCCACTGACCCACCAGCCCTATACACTAACAGGTGGTGGCCTAATGCAGCAGGTGTTAACAGAGCTTCATTAGCGATGAGGTTAATGCAGCAAACCGGTTATAAATGCTAATAATTCCCTTCTTTGTTACAGGGATGATCTCTGCTGACTTTAACGATGCAGGAAGATTCCAGAGATTCACAGGTAAGACTGTGCTTCTGCTTAAATCAGCCGTGTTGTTTTTACACAGATCGACGCATTTTAGCAGCATCTCCAGGTGATGACAACGTGGGAGATCTTCTTGTCTTATGGAAAACTATAGAAATATCTCTCTTGTGACGCCCCTACAATCCAGCTTCAGAGCGACACATCAAGACTCCACTGGTGAATATTTATCACTCGGGGAGACACGAAAGATGAAAAACCTGTTCAACCCGTTAACTCGGGAGTGACTGCTGAGCAGCACAGACGCTAAAATCACAGATTTAGCATTACCCACACATTTTAGCTGATGTGTCGTGAATAAAATAACCCCCTTTTCATGAAGTGAGCGAGCCTTCAAAGAAAAATTAGCTTCTTCTCTGGCGCTCTGTGAAAAGAGATGGAGGAACGTCTTTTCGCTGTACATCTCCTGTTCAATTTCTCAACCCTGCTTCACAATGAAATAAATGATGAGAGAGTGAACTGAAAGTGAACCCGGAGTTTCGCAACCTGTGAATATAGACAGACAGGAAAGTGATGATCGAGGTCATATTTGGACAGTTTTAAATGCTTAATGTCAGTTTCCTGTAGTTGGTCTTTTAGGGTTATAATGTGAATAGAATTTTCTAAAGAGTGTCTACGTTTGCAGTGACTGGCTTTGAGACGCTGGAAGCTACTCTGCATTTATATTTTGTTAATAATTGTTAAAAATTGCAATATAGTTTGCACAGGTTACTCACCTTTACCTGTTGAGATTGTGAAGTACGCATGTTTATGAGTGGGCAGATACCTGGGAAATTTGCTGCTGGGAGTTAAGAAAATCACGTACATTAAGTTTTTGTCCACAGCAGGGAGATAACTCTATGAGGTGTTTAGCTTAGCTTAGCAGATAGATAAGAGGCATGGGGACGCTGCTAGCCTCGCTCTTGGGCGGTACGGTCGCCTCACCGCTAGAAGGTCCCGGTTCGAATCCCGCTGTGGGCGCTGGTGGCGTGTCCTCCACCATGCCTTTAGTGCCTGCTGCTCGAGGCAAAAAGGGAGCCTTTCTGTGTGGAGTTTGCATGTTCTCCCCGTGCTCACCTGGGGTATCCTCCATAAATGTAGCCCCACTAGAAACATGCAAGAAGGGAACAGGAACTGGTCGGATGGCAGCCCACCGCTCCTGGTCCGCCGCGGAGGAAGGACGGTCCAAGGACGGGTTAAAGGCGTGTGCAGTTTCCCCTCCTAACTTCGCATGTTGTGTGTAAATGTGACTAATAAGGGGATTTCTTGATTTCCAACGCTGTCGTATTTACACATTGTTCAAGGCGTGGATGTTTGACATGTATGCTGCCAGCATATGTTGCCCTTCATAGCTTCAAGAGGCAATTTTTAACATCACCACAGACTCTATAATCATCTCCGACACAATCATCACTGCATGAAGGAGCAGCGCTTGCGCTGTCTATTGCATGTCCCTTTTTTATTTCTTCCCTGCTCCATTCAAATAAATACATTCACAAGGGGCTCCACTGTGAAACAGCAAATTGCCTTAAATTGTCCCTCGCAGCTGCGCGGTGAGTCAGAATAATCCACTAACGTCTGAACTGACAGCATGTTCATTAAAGGTAACACAATTACTGCTCTGGTGGCGTTCTGTGTAATAATGTTCCTGAGCCAAACTTTAAATGCGAAGAGTTCACACTCTACGTCTTGGCAGACAGGTGTTTAGGTGAATGAAAGAGAAATGATGTTTGTGTCATAAACAGCTGACAGTAATGCCTCCTGTGTGCTATGCTGATGTACTGCGATCATTTTTGAGCAGCAGTAGCTATAATGTAAAGGTGCTGCTTATTATATTGTGGGCTTAATGCTTGATGGCTACAGCCAAAGCTTCCTTACATAAATTTGGTGTTGGCAGTGTGTGAGAGTGCACTACATTCTGCATGTAGTGTTAAAAAGGCTCAGTGGTACCTAAAATATTACCTGTATGCTCACATTTATGACTATAAATGATAGCACCTCTATAGGATGTTCACCAGATGGAGTTAATCATTGGTACGTCGATGCCTCCTGGCTATACCGACCCCAAAGTATTTCACTAGACGCTGGCTGCTGGCTGCCTGTGGTGACCTCCTGTAGAAATACGCAGCCAGGTCCGCTCCTGTGTCACATGACTCTATTAAACACAGCTATTGTAAACCATTCAGCAAAAGCTGGTGCCTACAATATGAAATAAAGGCTTGTAACATGCAACGTTGTACATCTACAGCAAGCACACGTTCAAGAAAAGTGCACATTTCACATAATTCTAAGCCGTTTTGTCGCTTTCTGGGTGGTTGTGATTAATTGCAGGTCCGCGGGTGAGAAGCGTTATCTGCAGGCTATCCCGCACCTTGTAGCTCCATAATGAGGGCTCTGGCAAACATCCAGCCACCTGAGACTGTGAAGCACAATAAACCACCTCGGTGTGTCTTTCTGCCTCTTTCTCGGACTGTTCTGTTTCTCTGCGTCCACCCTCATGTCACTCTCTCTGGCTGTCTGTCCACTTCCTGTCAGATACTTCATTTGTTCCTGTCGACCTGTCTGACCCAGCCTGTTCAGGAACGTGGCGGTGGGACGGATGAGGAGCCATTGTTGGTTTCAGTTTGAGTGTCTCAGGGCTCTGCTGAAACTTCTGGATTTTACTTCACTTTAGGGAAAAGCTTTAATGTGCAGTTTTACTTAATGTCTTGTTTCAGGTGTGAACAGCAGAAAATGAGTAAAGCTCAAATTATGTACTCTGCGTTCACGTGCTAGAGACACAGCTTCAGTAAATGGGAACATTTCAGCTTTAATGGATGCATCTTCCCCACAATTTGTGCCACGAATCTGCATCTGTTCAATGCACCTTATTGGCTTTGTATGCATTCATGCGCCTCTGAAATTGGATTTGCATTCAGTCAGCTCACACCTTCAGACATTTAACCGCAACATCCACAGTTCAACTGCATATATTCTCAAAACAAGTTATTGTGTTATGTCCTTTGGCAACAGAAAACAATAAATGCTATACTCACCTCTGTTAGCAAATCCAATAATGCAGCCAGGTTCAGAGCGACGCATGAAGGGAGGTTGTTGCCACTGGATGCCAGGAATGCACAATTGGCCTCTGGTGCATATAAAAACGTGCGTGGCTTGACATTTCCAGTGTGTTCCTGGATTTGTTCTGGCAGGATTCAACATGATTCATTACTAAAAGCAAATCTAGACGAGAACAGGCCTGAGCTAACGTGCTAGCAGCTCTGGGAAGCTGCAATGCTAATGTTAGCAGGTTCATGCTGTCCCGTCTTTGATAAGTGAGTTAAGCATGCTAAACTTTGAATGTGATTATTTTTGCAGGTATTTCGTCATAAATCAAAGAATTGGACAAACTGAAATTTGGACTTGATGACGGCATCTGTCCCACCATGAATTTGCATGACAATTAATCCAACAGTTGTTGAGACATTTACCTCAAAACCAAATGCAGTTTTCAGGCACCTTCTAGCAGGAGTGCACCATACAGGAAGTGGAACTAAAGGAAGACTTGACTTCTGACAGGAGGAATAACCACCTTAATGGCCTTTTACACTGATGATAGATAGCATTGTTATTCATATACTGCGGCACTTGTGGCAGAGCTTTACAGTACATGTGGTTCCTGAGGAAAAAAAGGAGTTTTTAACAGTGGGGGAGTGATGAAGCAGCAGCTGCGCTCAGCAGATACTGTGATCACACAGATACAACACTTCCTACTCCTGCATATTAAATGAATGTGTAGGTTTGAGTGAAGAATAACAATTGATGGAACTCATGGGGGCTCTGTAAATGATCTCATGTTGTTGTGAAACTCTCATGTAGTGCTGATTGTCAGAGCTCTTATCACTGAACAATGCGACAGTCTGCCCTCAGAGCAAGGCTACGCTGTTGAAGAGGAAGCAAAACACACCTTTATTAGTTTTTCTCAGCTTTATTTTCATGAGCTGGAATTTTATTTCACAGAATATTTGCTTTCATGTTTCAGTTATTTTTCAACATTTTGTTCAAGATCCACTGTGTGGGGCTTCAGATGATGGCAGAAATGAAATATGATTTTCATGGTTATGTTTTCATTAGCGTATAATCACCTGAAATTAAGAATCGTTGTGGTTTTGTTTGCGTAGAATCAGCTCTTTATATCTACAGAGGAAGTGGATCATCCTCCACAGAGTCCGCCATGTTGCACCACCGTGTTTCTACAGTAGCCCAGAATGGACAAACCAAACAGTGGCTCTAGAGAGCGCCTATCGCAAGCACTGTAGGGGTCACCATGATTAAGATTCTTCATCGTTGGTGCTTTTCATTATCCGTTCAAACGTGAACAAAATCATGTGACACATCACATTTTTTCATTTTTTAATGAGTCCATTTTTTTTTCTCATTTTGACAAAACCTGCAGTGAAACCGAGTCCCCGAATTCAGGCTGACTGCTGCTGCCCCCTTCAAAGCGACAAACATTGGGAGAACTACAAGAGGTGTGTTTGATACTGAAAAATCTATATTTTCTTAAAGTCTTGCTCTAAGTTTCATCAGGGGAGTGAGGGAGGTTTGGGACCGAGAAAGGGGGCAGACAAGGACCCCAGTAAACACTTGGGCTATCCCCGGCTTGTCTTTTGATATTGAATAGGCCTGTCACAAAGATAACCTTGTTTCATCTTATGGCAATCAGTTCAAGGCCTCTGTAATAATTATGACAGCTGACAGCTGTGATTACTGTGACAGTTAACTTGAAGGTAGCTCTTTTCCCTGCTGAGCTTTCTGAGTGGCTGAACCCTTCTTTCATCTGGATCTCAGACAGAAGGGGAGCGTCACCTTCATCTACACAGACAGTTTTGGCTGCCGGCCATGGCTCACTTTCTCCTTCCATCATCCTCCTCCCTCACCAAGTCCAGTAAGTCCTGAGGTTTCTTTTTTTTCTTAATGTGTTCGGGCAGTTCATTGGTAGAAACACTCCACTCATGCCATATTATTGTCAAGTGGTGTACGCTGATGCGCTGATGTGTATTTTGGCTGCATGGGGCAGCATGACACTGATATTTTCACACCTGATAAGGTGCTAACAGGTTACCATTTACACATCCAACAGATTCAGAGCAACATGAGCAGTCATTTGGAGTTATGTTTCTGGCCATAAATGTCTAATAATGTTCCACTCTCTTCACCCACTGGTCTTTAAGTTTGTCTCTCTGCCATTAGGTGTTGGGCAGGTAAGATACAGACGCTTTATCACAGTTTTTTTTCTAGCTGCTGCTGCTGGAAACGAGGCTGATGATAGTGAATTAGCCTGTAATACCAAAACAAAAAGCTGAAATATGTTAAAACACTGAGGGGAACTGTGCAGTCTCTGGACTCAACAGTACAGGTGGTCACTTCATCCATTGTGACCATACAAATACTCATTATTGAAGATTTATCAGAGCATGTTATAACATGATGAAGATTCTTATTCCAGTATCACAGTAGTAAGTCAATAACAACTGCACAGTGGTGGTTATCACATCTTTGTCCTTTTACAATGCATCCACAATATTAATAGTCTTTCATAAGTGGGATTTCTTTGAAAATAAATTGGCAGAAGGTTTTGTTTTCAGACCAACAAGGCATTACATGACATTAAATACATGTTCAGATGAGCTTTTTTTTTGTATCTGGGTCTTATAAAACCCCGTCAAGCGGTCAGAATGGCATTTTGTAAAGGAATTAAGGAATGAATAATCCAAATAATTCAAAGACCAGGCAAACTTTGCGGCTTCAGCTTTTAATTAAAATCTACATTTTGCTTGCCCCTCTGAGGCCCTGCAAGCTTAATTAATTAGCATGGAATTACAGTTAAGCTTGCAGAGTTGTGTTTATCTTGATCACCCCAGAGAGAGTAAAGATACTGTAGCATATTTGGGGTGAGTAGCCCACAGTGTCTCATCCACCATCTCTTCAACGTCTACCAGTGTGAATTATTCTCACCTGCTCCCGCTGTCACATGTGCATCATCTCACACGCAGTTCGCCTCTCATGCTCCCCTTCATCTTGCCTAACCTCTCCCCTGAGACGCAGACAGAAACCATGTGTATGTGTTGGACATAATTAGCTGCACATCTCGGCTCCTCACCATGCGGGTTAAATTAATGGAGATCTTAGTCAAAGTGACAGTCCTGTGGTCCCGCTCACAGCTTGATGGACTGTGGAGAGTATACTGTAAATGATGAAATAGTTGCATTTTTAAGCAATAGTTGGGTGCTATTATGTATTAACACAATCACTGATACCTGTGGTATAATGATTAAAATGGCATTTCAGCATTAGCTTGGTCAAGATGTTATAACTTTTGTTACTGTCACTGTAACTTTGACACCAAAGAAATTACATATTTTAGGAAGGATAGGCATACTGAGCTGCACACAGAGTGAGGTGCAGACCAGTGCTGGCTTTAATATGAGTCCTTTTAGATTAAAATAGGTTGCACAACTCTTCTCCAGCACACCATGCTTCATTCAGGAAAGGTTTTAAGCCTTCATCAGGGTGTCATGTCCAGTTATCTTGTGGAAAACCAATTTCTCTTATGGAAAATGTGTTTTTGGAGAGAAAAACAAATATAATGGCTTGCATGGTAAATTTATCATAATGTACATTTCTTCAGCATTAAGTCCGTTCAGTTTTACCCAGAGGTGTGTTCAGGCTGAACGTGGAGCACACCGTAGAGAGGGCATGAATCCATTCAGTGGAAAGATGCAACCGGATGCGATCCGGCATTTGGTCCGTGCAGAGCGAATCAAGGCTGAGAGATGCATCTGATGATTTGAAAACGTGCACTGAAAATGGTCCAGCTCAGGGCATCGGGCCAGACCGGAGTCATGACTCCAGTCCCAGTGTGTTGATTTAAGACTCAACCCAAAATTCACAAGACCCCCCCGCTTTATTTCGACTTCACTTGAACTTGAACTTGGTCCTCATGACTTGGACGGATTAATCTCTTTTCTAAAGCCGAAGAGGAAGAATATTATCTGGATCAGCAGTTATTTCAGAGATAGAGCAAACTTTCACACCACTGTCCAAATTGTTGGCTCCCTGGGAGCTCAGCTCTTGCTCTGAAGTGCTTTTGAATAAATTACTCTCACAAAACAAGCGGCACAGCATCCACAGTGATGGATGTGTTGTACCAGATTGTGTTACATTTTACCGGTCCGCATTCCTGTCCTCATCTGGGGCCACACGCTCTGGGTAACAACTAAGAGAATGAAATTGAAAACACAAGAGGCCGAAATGAGTTTCCTTCACAAGGTGTGTGGGCTCATCCTTGGGGATAGAATTATTAGCCAGCAGTAGACCTGCTGCTCATTCATACTCAATGGACCTGATTGAGGTGCTTTGAGCGTCTGATCAGGCCTTCTGGACATATCCCTGAGGTATTCGGGGGCACTAGTAGGAGACCCGGGGGAAGAAGCAAAACACACTGGGATTATGTCTAACTATCTGGACTGGGAATGCCTCAGGATCCCCCAGGAGAAACTGGAGGTTGTGACTTAAATAAAAGACATCTTGGCTCTAGAACTGCGCTGAACCAGCTGCCACCTCCATGTGGACGCTGACATGAGGCGAGAAATCAGTGGATGGATGGACAAACTGTAGCTCAATAGCCGACTTTCTTTTAGATGTCTGTGGCCTATCATTGGAGAGAGAGTGGGACGGAGGTGAACGATTGGGAAGTGATGGTCTGCAATGAAATGACACCCTTTGTGTGACAAGACACGTAAAGAGAAATACATTTGTGCTACATACATTTTATCGTTAAGTGGCGTTTGCTTTGCTTATTTCATCTCTGTGTTTTCATGAACAGCGGACATTTAAAAAGGGATCTTGCCATACTTTTACAGTGTTTTCACATTTAATCCGTATGGCTTTGCTTTGCTGGCAAGATATCTAAAAGTTCAAACACAAATGGTTTGAACTTGCACAGGACCTCTGTTTAAAAGCGCTTGACAGGATCTTGTATTATCTCACCTCATGCATTACAATGACTACCTGAGTTGTTAACTGTGCCCGTGGCTTGACCTTAAGGTTCAGACCATCTGACGCCACAGTTGTCTTCTACCTGCAGCTTCATTTCAGCAGAAAAAAGTGACAAGCGTCAGCACTGTGACCTTCTGTGACCAACAAGGTAATATACCAGCGTATTATTGGTAAGGGACTTATGTAGATATTTGACATTACTACAGTCTGAGACGCCATAGATCACGATTTCCTCGGAGAGTCAAACTCCCAGAAAGGCTTTATTAAAAGGAGTGATTTATCTAATCTGAAGCAAAGAGCGATGATGTGTGAAGCCATGAGAGATGATTAAGCCTCTCTAGTGTCAGGGAGATGGTCCCTGTCACATCCTGCTCCTCGTCAGAATTTAAGACCCCGCTGCCGTGACATGCCGTCCTCTAAACTCAGCACTGTTCACCCATTTTGCTTTATTCCTCCTTTTGTTCTTTAATCCCCGGTTGATGTGGCGGAAACACAGATCCATTAAATTAATTGCTGTGACAATTCACCTCACAGAGAGTTGAAAGTGCCAGTTCAGGTAACTTTTCACAAAACTTTATAATATCCAGTGGTGCTGACTAAATATGTTTTTTACTTACTAAGGAGGCAAATTAGTTGGTCATTTATTGACCAGTTTAATGTGCCATTTGTCAAAAGAATTCAAGCCATTAAGGCAGTCAATAAAGATGAGCGTCGCCCCAGGAGGGACTAGCCAAACACAGTCTTTTTTGCATTTTCAGTGGCCACTGTAGGTTGTTACCACACCCACAGAAGGGGGGGGGGGGTTAGGCGAGGGGTATTCATTTGGTTGCACTCTGCAACCTCACCCCTCGATGCCTCTGAGTCCTACACAATGGACCATTAAAGGGTCAGTCCAGCCAAATGATGCCCTCTGGTGCTGTTTACAGTAGCCATGCAGATAAATTTGGTTTTATGTGCTGAAGATATCCTGATTCACCAGGCAATAAATGTTTAGATCCTTCCAGACCTGGGAACTACTTTCATTAAAATTTTCCGTGGAAGAAATAGTGCCTATAAAAAGAGTTAACAGTGACTTCTGTGGCTCAAACAGAGCACCACAAACCTGATTTCATTGACCTCCACTGTATTCAATGAAACTATCTGCAAGTCTCGTTATTCATGTGGACACCTCACACCTCTTCAGTGATAAGCTAGCATGTATACGACACATCCAGTGAGTAGTGGTCACCTGGAGGTACCAAGTCCACGAACAAATTGTGTTGTCTCTCTATGTGACTTTGATTGTTGCCTTTTTTATTGTTCTTGTTTTGTAGCCACCACTTGAATGAATAGGTAAAGAGGAAATCCTTTCTGTTGTACAGTATATCCAAAAGTGTGTGAATGCAAAACATGTGCAAATTTGTCTTGGACTGTGGATGTGTGTTGCTGTGAGGACACAAATCTGTTTACACAGTCACATTGTGGGGACTCACCTTCATTTCTGGGACATAAGACAATTCCCCATAACGCAAATCATTAAATGTTAAGGTGAAGACTTGGGTTAAGGTTAGGATAAGGGTTATGGTAGGTTGAGTCACCAGGAAATGAATGTGAGTCAATGGCATGTCCTCTGAAGTGGTGGAAACGTGTGTGTGTGTGTGTACACATAATGAGGGCAGGCTGCTGATGGCAGCATGAGGAAAGCAGGCTCTCTGTGTATAAATAATACAGCCCAGTGAGATTTTCATTTTCTCCCTGATTGACTCTGAATTGGAAAAGCATCCTCTGGACACTGATGGGAAGGAGTGACATCACACTGGCAGGCACATCGACAAGATGCATCAGATAGATCCATCTAGCCATCTATTTTCTACGCTGCATATGCTGTTGAGGGAGGGCTGGAGTCTATCCCAGCATGCACGGACAAGAGGCGAGACAGGTTGACAGTCTGTCAGCGGGGGTAACACTTGTAGATTGACACATTTACACTCACATTTTCACCTATGGGCGATGCAGGCCACTGGACGCTTCATCCACATCTCAGAACGCAGGAGTTCCTGTGTAATTGTACAGTAGTGTTGTTTTTGGTGGCCTGTTTTAATTTTAGTCTTATTCTAGTCTTTGTGTCAAGGTGTTATTTTAGTTTTTATTTGTTTTAGTCACGTTCATACTCTTTTTAGTCTAGTCAAGTTTCAGTCGACTAAAAGTCTGAGCATTTTAGTCTTATTTTAGTCAGAATTATCCGTGACTGTTTTCGTCTAGTTTTAGTCGATGAAAACTGATGACATTTTGTAGTTTTAGTCAATGAAAATTGTATTTTAGTCTCTTTGTAGTAATGCTATTCTGTTTAACCCAGGCAATATTGGTATAAGTACCTTGTAGTATAGACGAAACCAAAATTTTCTTTTAGCCAAACCCATTTCACAATTCAAACAAGGTTATCTTATTATTATATTTTTGTTACCTTATAGACTCAAGAATACATCAGACACGAAGACACTCTGACTTGAATTTACAATATATTTATTTTACCAAGCAAAGCCGGCTGGCCGGCCATCGGTCCCGTTCTCTGCGTCAGCGGTCTGTCGTTAACGCTAACCTACCACAGCTGCATCTTCTAAATAACGCCACGAGTGGGGATTGAGGAAGTGACATCGCTGCGACTGCGCAGTGTGATCTGATGCAGCCCCTGAAGTGAGACACAGGAAACAGAAATACTGCAAAATAATAAGAACAATGCGACTAAACAAGACAAAATGACATTATAACACTTAGTCTCGTCTCGTTTTAGTCAATGAAAATGAGGAGACATTTTAGCATTTTTATTTTATGAAACACATTTAGTCTCATTTTTTCGTCAACAATATTGCATTACATATTTAATCATAGTTATCGTCACATGACCAGCATTTACGTTGCGTCTCTTCTCGTTTTTGTCACGTGATAAAGGTTCGTTGACGACGACATTTAGTCATAATTTTCGTTGATGAAAGCAACACTATTATACAGGCCTGGCAGTCCTGGCCAACAAAAATCTTTGTTTTTAAATGCCAAAAGCAGCACCAAATATACATTCAATTGCAAATCAATGATTTGCGTTTGTGGGGACCTCACCTTGTGAAACATGAGTCAACCTGTGTGTCTCTGCCTGAGAAAGGCTTGACATGATGAGAGTGCCACTGCCAGTGTTGACCCTTTATTCATCCTGCAGCAGCATGAGCACTGCTGCTAAAGATCGTTAAAACCGTCCGCTCTCGTGTTTCATCGAGGACGGAATGGCCCCCCCCAATCACATGGAGGGGAGGGGAGGAGAGGCAGGTGAAGTGAAGATGTTATAAACAGGCAGCGAATGAAAGTAATGTAATTTTAAATGCTGCAACGCTTGTCAACAAGCGGTCAGATGGTAACTTAGAAGGCAGTTTTGACCTCGTGTGCTCTGATTAATTTGGCATGCAGTTCCAAAGGTCTGCTTCAGATCATCCAAAATTCTGGACCCATGAAGACCTCAAACCAATCATAGATACAGAGACATAGTTTCCTGGCAACAGCTGTGAACACAATGCGACTTTGATGAGGAAAGCTTTACGCAAACTTGCCACGGATTGAAACAACAGCAAACAAACCGTAAAGCAGAGCAGCAGGGAAGAGGAGCACTGAGCTCGAGCTTGAACTCATCTGGTCTATTAGCTTAGCTTGTCTGTCTGCAGTGTCACTGTGAGAAAAACTAGTAAAAGAAACTGAGTGTTCAGCAGGATTAGTATGTATCAACCAAGTGCCCCAATCAATCAGCTCAGAGCCCGCAGGCGATAAGTGACCTATCAGACACTCGACGCCTCAGTATCTCTCGAAAGGCAATGTGTGTTTTGTCTTTGTGGCTTTTTTAAATTTGCTGGACATGCTGCTGTTCTGCAGTGAGGGACTGGAAACATCATACCGTCTGTTTAGCTGTTATAGCCAGAATTGTAGAAAGCACATACTGCAGAGTGTAAGTAGCAAATATTCTACTAATGCTATATGAAAATTCTAATCAAAAAGCCATGTTTGAGGTGTTTCATGCAAGAAACATCCAAAGGATGTGACATGTCCTACATTTAGAGAGTTACTCAAACCAAATACTGTCTCTGCTGATCAGAGGGATGTGAATATCTTAGTTGTCCCACGAGACGCTCCAGCATAAAACAAATATCGCTCAGACTGTATCACTGGGAGTCTAATTAGAGAACATGTAGGTGTAATTGGCAGAGATATACAATGCTGTACTTTTGAGTGGTGGAATGTGAGGTAAATGCAAAGGTGTGGAGACCCTTGGCCTCACGAGAAAATGCCGTATACCCCGTTCATTTTAGCTTCCCGTGCGTCAGAGCCGTGGGCTGTTTGGTGGCAGAGCTCTCTCCCTGTGATTAAAAGCCGTGCAGTCGCTCTTTGTCAGAATGTGCTGGGCCATGGAGAGAGTCAGAGAAGTGGAACCAGCAGGAACGCAGCCTCTGGTCTTCACCAACAACAACTTACACTTATTGACTGCTCTTTCTTGGTGGAAAAAGTCTACATTTTGAGCTAATTTAATTCAACAACAGCAGCTTTATCCCCGCACACTATCAGAATCTGACATTTTGGCTGCGACATGTATTTCAGTCTTTGCTGTTCGACACTGTGTTGAAGCTCCAGGGCTGGAGGGCACACTGACACGCAGTGCATGGCATACATAAACCCACACACAACGCTGTTCACATTAACGTCTACCTAAAGACGAGATACTCAGCCTCAAATACACGTTCTAGAATGTACTCATAGTATAATTAACAAATCATCTACAGTCATGGACGAAAGCATTGGCACCCCTCTGGAAGTGTTGGTTTTCTAGCACAAGTCTCACACTTTTGGAGTTTTTTTTTTTTGATAAAATAATCAAACCAGGATCATTTCAATAACTTAAAACAACAATTGGTTTCCCCAAATTCAACACAAAATACCACCAAAATGCTTCAGGAAATGAAAACTGCACAGTCAAAAGTATTGGCACCCCTTCACAACAAGTGTCTTTTGTACTGATAAAAGCACATTTCTCATTGTTAGAATCTTCATCTTCCACACATAACCACTGGTCAGGAGGCCCCAAAAGTTCTAGTTTTCCTCCGTTGCTCTATAGAATTAACTGCCAAACCTGTTGTCACTCATTTATCTGATTTTGGTTCAGTATTCTGCTCTGTTCATGCCTGTGGAACAGCAGTATGTATGGACGAGGAAAAATGAAGCATACACTGAAAAGTGCTCCCTGTCTAAACTGAAGAATGGCAATAATTAGGTGATACTGCAGGGCTATTTTACTTCCTCTGGCACTGAAAATCAGCTGCATGTAAAGGGTAAAGTAGATTCATTCAAATATTTGGAAATCCTTAGAGAAAACATCATGCCTTCCATTGAAATCAACTGAACTGTGATGTTAGTCAACTGGAGCCTATTGTCCTTTAGAAATGGACTGATATTTGTCAGGAATGCTACCAGAGCTGAAGTCTGACTACCCATAACCTTGACACAAGATTCTAACTATGAGAAATGTGCTTTTATCAGTACAGAAGACACTTGTTGTGAAGGGGTGCCAATACTTTTGACCATGCAGTTTTCATTCCCTGAAGCACTTTGGTGGTATTTTGTGTTCACCTTCAAAAGTGTGCGACTTTTGCTAGAAAACCAACACTTCCAGAGGAGTGCCAATACTTTCGTCCATGACTGTATAACTAATGAGACTAACTAGAATAATGACAATAATACACTGGATGGATGACATGAACAAAGTGAAATAAATGATGAAATATATTCATGAGAATTAAAACAAATGAATAGAAATTGAAAATATATAACTTTCTTTTTCAATGTACTTTTTTTTTCAGTGACACTATTTGCTTGTAGCTAACTTAATCACTGATTTTTTTTTTTTCTATCTCCAGATGCGCTTTGCCGTAATAGATTTTTCTACACCAAAAACTCTAATCTGCTCACAGCGGACGAGGTGACATTAAGTTTCTACCTGATTTGCAGCACAGACTATTCCAGCTTGACTTTCTCCCACTACTTACTGTTTTTGCTTTAGTGCTTTGATATTTCATTTTAGATGCAACGCTGCGTGCCACCCATTCCTAGTTACAAATATCAGCTGCAGCAAATGGGCTCCCATAAATATACAGCAGCATGTACACCAAGCCTCGCCGTATTTGTCATTGCCGAATTGGCAGTCTCATTGTTTTTAGTCGCTCGTGACATATGCACCTCTCACTTTCTGGTTGGTAATGATCTTGAACTTTACAGCAAAATCGCGTCATTAAACGGTGAGATATTTATCAAGAGCAGAGCGCCTCCGTGCAGAGCAGAGAGCTTTTCCGCAAGAGGCAGTTTTTAAAACGTTTGCCAACTCGACGGAGTTATCGGGACCCAGGGACCTCAGATGTTCAGCAAACAGGGTTGATTGAACGAGCAGGTCAGAGATTAAGAGGATGGGGGCTGAAGAGAAAGGTGTGGGAGGTTAAGAGATCATTAATGCGTGCGTGTGTCCTGGATTACAGAGCATTGATCTCAGATGAAGATGTTGCCTTTGGCTGTCTCTATTACTCTTGCTGCTGAAGGGGCTTGGACGTTTTACCTTCAGTTTCCTAGTATCCGCCCACAGACTAATCGTTCTTTGTCCTCCTTTTATATCGTTTCCTCTTGTAATCACAGTCAATCATTACATCTATTTTGTGTCTGGTTGCTTCTCTTCTCTGTTTCCTTTTCTCTCTCCCAGCAGCAGCACTGCAGGGCAGTTGATTATTGCAGTTGTCATTTATCGCAGTCTGACTTGCATGCAAAATATGTGTTCTTGTCTTTGAAAGGGCAGGCCTCACTGCATCGACGTGCAGAAGCTGCAGCTGACCTGCATAAGCTGTGCCTTTAGCCTCCCCACGATGCATCCTGTGTGCAATTTACTGGTATTTAATGAGAGGGTGGATAGCAATACTAATTGATGCAAGTTACACTATCCATAAGCTTGTCATTATAGTTTTTTCTGCACTAACATAGGGCTCCAGTTGACTACAGGTGTAGTTGAGTCACTCAGTCCAGTCATGGAAAACCCCACCACCAATGCACCTGAGCAGTCCTAGCTTACTCTGTCTGCTAACTGTAAGTCACCTGTGCAGTACTAAAATCTGTGTAGAGCATCAAAAACAGTCAAGCATCAATGTTTAATCATGTTTTTGATCTTGTTTATTTGTTCTTTGATCCGGCCTGCTCTCGCCAAATGGCGTACGACTAACACACCAATGTCTGAAGCCATTTCTTTTAATTCATTTATTATCACAATGTATTTTTTTGCTTTCCGCATGTCGTAAAATCGTCCGCATTAAGCTTTTCGGTCGTCATTTAATGAATGTCATGGAGAAAAAAACATCAGATGATGTAGCGTAAAGTGCGAGGAAGTCCACATGTGGACGAGGCGGGGGTGGACGAGTGGGTCAAACAAACACAGTTTGTGTCCTGTCTGAAGCCTGACATTGACGTATTTTAACTTCATCTGTAGGCCAGCTTACATAATGTATTTAACTTGCATCATGTACATAATGTACGTTAACATACTTATTGTACTGTACCATGATCTTTTGAGTTAAAAGCCGAGAACATGCATGCATTTCACACATAAGCGGAAGACAACACTGGGACATTACTTCAGTATTACCACGTTAGATGATTGACTTTAGTCTTTATTTCAAACAGCTTGACATCCAAAAAATCCTCTCGCGCCACAGTTTGTTTAGCTGCACTGCAAACAGATTCATGCAAAGGTGTCAGCAAATACACCAGTACTGAAATTTAAATAATAAAAATGTTGTTGTAGATAAACATCCTCACTTAATGTCATATTGTTCCAGTAAAGGTACTGAAAGAGGGAATCATTTCCTGGGTGTGGCGACTGAGGTGTTGTAATGCACAGTCTGTACAGCACACAATGAACTGCAGCCGTTTGAGTTCGTCACCCAGCACACTCCACAGTTTCCGCCTTTTCTTTTTTTTCATATTCCTTTGGGCTTCAGTATGAGGAAAAAGAGAACAAGAAATAAAAAACAATAAATGACGAAAACTTTCACAAACACAAACGGTGGCAAAAGCACAAAATAACACTAAACTTCAGGTCCACACAGTCCCAATGACCCACAGAGGAGCGCCTCCCTTTAATATGTGAAGCCAGACGTTCTGTCCTCAGAGCAGGTGGCGTTCTCAGCTTGTAAACATTAATAAATGTGATTGTACCTCCTTTAAAGGAAAGTACCCACTCTTTACCCAAAGTCATGCAGACTCCTTCCAACTCTGTCGGACAGGAAGATTCACACTTGTTGTGTAATTACGCAAAGCTCTGCACTCAAGCAGAAACCTGTGACACCGACCTGGACCGCGCTGCCCTCGCTCCACCCGAATCCTCCCTCCCGGCGATGACCGAAATGTCAGCGTTGCGTCAGGAGGAGAGTCATATCGCCTGGCCTGCAAACGTAATCGCACACAGTCAGACACCTTTTTTCCCTCTCCATTATGAATGTGGATATTTTCCACACATTTCCCACAAATGGGGTGGATTTGTTTTCTGCTCTCCGGCGCAGGCGGCTTTAGCGATGACTTGTCGGCGTTCAGGCCGTGCTCGGTTTTTCACGAGATTGTTTCTTTGCTGCTTCATTTCCCGCTCTCTGTTCTCGTTTCTACCATCTGCGGTCATGACGGTCACCAATCACACAGCTGAGACTTTCCTCTTCAGCTTCTTTCTGCATTTCTGCTCTTCCTGCTGTACATCGTTAGTCATTTACATCATTTACTTTTTGCTTGCGTAGTCTGGTCACTGCCATGTATGTGGTGAATATAGTGATTGAATACACTATGATAGAAATGGTCTTTGAATTTCTGAATCATAACTTTCTTTCTATGTCCACCATTTGCTGTTAGTTTTTCACAATTTTTTCTCTTTCACATCAAAGAGGAGTTGAAATTGCTTTTCATGAGGAAAACTTTTCTCTTGAAGATTTTATGCCAGGGTCGTTTTTACAGACAGCAGGCAGTAATTAGAGAAACCCATCTGAAATGTTTTTAAATGGGCTTGAGCCTCACATCAGGGGGCCACACGCTTTTTACGACTTACAGTAACATGATGTTCTGTTCTGAACATCTCTCTATGGAGGCAGATTTTCTGTTAAACTTACAAGAGTGCAGAACAAAGCGTACAGTGGCTTTTGAAAACGAGAACTGTCCGGCAGCGGATCAGTGAAGTTCAGTGCCTCCGACGGACACTGTGGCCGCTGTTCAGAGCATTTTAGCTTGTTTCTAAATCTCAATCTTTACAAGTTTGTAAAGATCGAGGTAGCAGTGAAGGATGCCAAGATCAGTGTAAGCTGATGTACATTGACATTAGGCAATTGGATGCTGGGGTATTGTGATTTCTTGATCCAAAAAGGTGTTAGGGTTAGGGTTAGGGTTAGGGTTACGGTAAGGGTTGGCCCACCTCCATAGTTCATAACACAGCACAGGAAGCTGACATCCATCCATGTTTTTAAATATAGGACCTAACACTAAACAGCTAAATCTAAGATATTAATGTGTTCTTACATGTTAAGGCTTTGTGTACTTCATTATTTTTGTAAACTCACCATTCGATATAGGCTTTATTTCCACATAACTGGAAGTAGAGACCTTATTTCCGTTTCACCAACTCCAAAGCTGTTGCAAGGCAAAATGCTACAATTATTTATTCATATTTTTCCCTAAATTGTTGATATGAACTTTGGTTCGTTTCCACCTGAGAGCAAGCTCCCATGTGACAGTGCGTAGCCAATGATCATGTGCCCCGTCAGCCAGACTGAGAAGTGACCTGCCCTGAAAAAATGAGCTATTCTATCATGTTCCTCAATGTATTACTCTATTTGTGGTCATTTTCAATAATTGTGTGTCTTTTTCCAGGTATTTTCAGTCTGTCAGAGATTATATCTCATACAGAGGAGGTAAACTTAACAACAATAATCAGCCTTATTGATTAATGAGCAATGGAATACTTTTTTCTTACTTCCTCAGTACTGTGACTGTGCTGCGCTAACGTAGCAGCGTTAGCTTTCTCTATGTACAATATATTCTTTGCTTTCTTTATATTCTTTTAAAACTGAAAGTAGAGCAGGCAGTCTCTTCCTCTCTAGTTTAGGTGCTTAATGTCGGCTGAGGATAGACGGATTTTATATTAATCCTAGAGTAGTTTCTTGGCAACAGCCTCCTCCATTTTATCCTGTGTGGCTTTTATCTTGATTTAATGTGAGAAAAAGTGTCCTAATTGGTATTGATTTTTGTAACTTTCCATTTTACCGCCTCCCACCCTCTGCTTTATTCTGTCCTCTTCCTCTGTAGTCATTACTGAAGATACAATGGGTAGAGTGAATTAGAGAACAAACACCAAAGTAATGAGTTGAAAGTATGTGTGTTTTTTTTTTTTTGTTTTTTTTTGATTTATGATGCGTTCACTGACACAGAAAGGTTTGTTCGTGTTGAAGCTGTTGAAGTTGAGAGGCCTGGCTGTCCAAGATAAACTCTGCTGACCACAAGCGCCGTCGTAAATATTTAAAGAACAAGTTAAACTGAACAAGTGGGAAGTTTAAGCGACACCTGAGAGCCAAGGCAGGACTACTAGGCAGCGGAGATCAGCTGTATTAACTGCTGATGGCTGGAAATACAGCGAGTATCACTGTATCTAACCTGTTTATCATTTTGTGTTAATCCCATTTGTTTATTTTAGATTTCTACTTTGCATGAAGAATTACTCTTTCATAGGCCTTAAAACTTAAAAGTGATGTGCTTTATCTTCACTTTCATCATTACCTCTTGGTACGACCTCATGTCTTTGCGTGTGCACTGTTTCATTCAATATGCCCCTCTGCCTGCATTGCTTACGAGACAAACTTAAAGCACTCTGTGGCGATCCATGCAGCTTTTCAGAACCTGTCACCACCCCGCTGTTTATTTCCTCTTCTTGTCACTGCTCTGCACAGTCCGTCCTGCAGAAGGTTAACATGGACTGAACATGGCAGGGTGCAGCTACTTACACACTTCACCCCTTTATATAGAGAAGACCTTTCAGTTGGACTATGAGCCACGGTTCTCATGAGCAGCGGGTGCTGGCATTTTCCTCTCAGGTCTCGAAAAGGTCATTTATGTTGCTTGAGTTACATGCAGGCTCAGCTAAATTGTTGTGACTATTGTATATCTACAAAACATATAAACACAATTTTAATCATAATGCCGATCCTCCAATGAGTTTCTGGTCAGAAGCTGGGAGGGGGCTCGTACCCCATCAGGTTTTTGATATGTGGATTTTCTTTTCTATTTTTATTTTATTTTAGATATTTTATTATTATTTTGAATGATTGAGTCAAACAGTCTCTGTCGTAGATCATACCTCAAACAGTCACATTCCCCTTTTCCCTTTCATGTTGGTTTCTTCCAAAAGTTGCAGGATGAAATCAGGTAGCCTGTGCACCCACATGCACACAGCACTGTGTGATGGAGGACCTGCAGACTACAGCTTAACGTTGTGTTGCTGAAGTGGTTAGAAAAGCGTCAATCCCCTCTTTAAATGTCCGAAAATGAAATGCAATTAGTTATACACACCTGCATTTGAGAAATGTAGGCATAGTGTAGGCAAGACCTGGCCTGTTTCAGTTATTAGCCATCCATAAAACTGACTGTTTAGCCGTCTGGCTCGCTAGCTAGTTGTGACTTGTGTTAGCTTAGCATCCTGCTTAATTTTGCTAAAGGAGAGTTGTGCGAAGTGAGGTCATCGTCAGCGAAGCAGAGGAGAAAAAAGCCTCAGTCCTGTTCTCAGCCAGGACGCTGATAGTGCACGAGGTAGGTTGTCTTACTGAAGACAGCCTGTCTGCCTTCATGGACATGTTTTGGGGTTTAAGTGAAAGACTTGTTCCCTCTTTCTTATGACCGTTTCAGACCAGTGATCAGGCAGATAAGGTTGCTGATCTGTGTGAAGCAGGAAAAGATAAGTGCCTGATGATTCTCACATGATGATACTAATAAGAGACACTGCTATGAGAGGTCGGCACAGCGTCATCTGAACTCATGCTGCTTCCTATGTCCTGTTTGAGAACAGCTGTTACCATGTTGGCAGGTTTCTTTCATCTGAGGCTTTCTTATCTGTGTTCTCTACATTCATTTACATTTGTGTAATTTTTTGGGTGAAGCAGCCAAGATACATACAGCTCTTTTTCAAGAGCAATGGCAGCAGTGTAGAAGCTTGTGTAGAAGTGAGTTGTTTTTAAATCCGTCTGTCAGTAAATCTATGTTAAATTTCAAGTGGGACATGACTGAGTTAGAAAAACTGATTATGTTTTAAAATAATCCTCCCGAACTTTTTGAATATATATGTGAAATTGAACACCTTTAAAAGATAAGGCTTAATCATAGTACTGCATTTCATTTGTTACTTCTATCTACAAATCCTGTGTGGTGTTACTGTCTGCAGCCATCTGAAGTATTTGTTTCCATCACCTTTGTCACATCATCTCATTATCAATGATAGATTACTTCTACTGAGAAAATGTAAAGGACAAGACAAAAGTCTGACTCCTCTCCTCCTCTTTGTACTTGAAAAATGAGAATAGAAAGTCATTGTTAGGCAGCCAGGCATCATTCTGTCTCAAGTCTTTTCTCTGGCACCCCACGAAGCATCATACCTTCAAGATAGTGTCAGTCTTCTGTCCACACTTCTCTGTCCTGTGCTGTTCAGGATTGCAGGGTATTAAGAGGGATTCAGGCCACAGAAGAGGCCGTGGTTTTTACTGAATGAGAGCTGAGGACAGAGATGGAAGTGGCTCAAATCTGAGCCACATGCCAACAGTGTTACTAAACCAGGGAAGAAGCCCCAGATGCTGCAGGGCAGGGGCAAATCTAGAGAAATATGAATGGGGTGGCAAGAAGGTGGCATGGTGACCGACTCTGCTGTTTAATTGCAAGCAGTCACATTTGTCTATTTGCTTGGAAAAAAGGCCCCCAAATGAAGTTTTTTTAGCTCAAAAGCATTGCATTATTTTGATGCCACACATTTATTATTGTCAGCGATCCAAGATCCAGTGTTGATGTGGTAATACCGATTAAAGCGCAAAATGCTAACTTAGAGCAAGTGATTTTAGTGCTTTTTAAACCGGATTGCACGTGTTTGCATGACTGATACGAAATCTGACCTTCGTCTCCACATTGAGCTTTCATGGATGTTGGTAGCTGCAGGCAATCCGGAAACACTGGTGAGCACTGGTGAACATTCAGGCTTAGTCAGGTACCATCTATCAAACATGAGTTACTGTCACTAAACAAAACACACAACGAAATAACACCGCCGCCCTCCGTTTGTGGCCGGTTTGTATTCCTGTTGGTGGAAGCTGGCGACCTTACACACACGTGTGTGTGTGTGTAAGCAGGAAAAAAATCCATCAGTTGTTGTGTGTGGCAGGACCAGGACAGGCCACACAGCAAGCTGAGCTGCTGCACACTGTGGGGTCAGCGAGCGGCAGCTGGGTGGAATCGGTCTGTCGCCAACCCTGTGTCCTCCTGCAGATCCAAGCTGTGGCAAGGCTGTTTGTTTGTGTCTTATTTATGGGGCTAAAATCTTTGTTGACCTTCTGCCTATCCCACATCTCCCTCCCATCCTCACAACACCTACCTTTGCTTTAGCTTCACAATATTTGCATTGCTTTGTTGGGCCTTTGAGTACATCACACTCACTGAGAGCATTTGAGCTCTGAGCATGCATGACAAACCTTTGATGAGATTAGATTAGATTGGTCCAAACTGTGGTGGCATGGCATCTTTCTTCCCCTGCTGTGGGATGATATGCAGCAGTGCTGTAAGGAGGGAACGACTGCGTGGCTTTATGCTCACGCAGTGACATAAGTTATTATTTGGAGACGTGTAGAAACAGGGAGTCATGTTCAATTTGAACGAGTCAGCATACGTCAGATGTTATGGTAATATATATGAACATTATCACTGTCACACCGGGGGCTGATACTCTGTATTGACCACACTGAATTGAGAGGAAACAAAAGGAAAAGACAGGCAGTAAATTCACAGTTGTATTAGAGTAGCCTTGGTGGGAGGATGCACAGTGTTACCCCTTTCCAGTTCTACTTGTCACAGCTTTAATTTGGCTTCAAATGTTTTCACATTTGGTAGCAGAGAGCTGAGAACACCAGACTTAATGTTAGCATTTCACGTAATTGTCAAAACCCTTGGTTTAGTCGCATGAGCCCCACCTTTCACTCAATTTGGAGAATATCAAACAAAATCAGGTTGTGTTACCCCACTTTTTCTAACTATGGCAACCATTTAGCTATGAGAGCGAACTGAAATTCAGCCCGAACGCTGCAGAGGGTTTTGTCCCTTGTAGGTCAGTCTCCTAGGGACTCTGTAGCACTCTTCACACTGCCTCCTGCTGGGCAGCAGATTGTCTGTAAACCAGGCCACAGCGTTTGGCACCAGGCTGGAGGGGTGGCAGCCCCAGATTGTGATGAGTGTGTGCGGGTAGATACCAGGAATACCGATACAGACGGGTTGATGAACAGTGCGGGGCGGCCTGAAGAGTTGGTGTCGACCTGCATGCCTCATTAGGAACAGGAGATAGCTGAGAAACAGGAAGAATAACATTCACAAAGCTGCTTCCTCTGCAGTTTGTGTCTGACTATACTTGTGCATGAAACAGCACATGTCTGAGTTACAATAGAACAATCTCTTTCAGACTGAGCTGCCTATTTGTCAGGTTACAGCTCCACAGCAGGCACAAATAGGCTCGAATGCACCATGCACTTCCTCCACTTTTTCTCCGGCTGCAATTTTTATTCTTAACTGCACTATATCCGAGACACGTTTTTTAATTCAAATACTCCTTGCTTATTTCATATAATTGAAATTATCTCAGGGAAATGGATGCCAGCCTTTTCATAATGGAAAGCAGACCTTCTTCCCCAGGCTTCCTTTGCATGTGATCCAAAATTCAAGACTGGCGCCTGGAAGCAAGTGCATTACAACCCCCATCTATCCGGGGTTAATTGACTCTTAGAATCCATTTCCAGTACTCGTATTTCTCTGTTGCCTGAGCCGTATCAATATCACTTCATTATTCCAGCAAACAAAACAGCCGTTCCAACCATAACAAACCACATAATAATTTCTGAACCCTCGCTGCTGGTAGGAACTCTGTCTAGACTACAGTGTACACTGAGGTGCCATCAGTTTCCAGGGAGCGTCCTCCATCTGCTCACCTAGATAAAACATTCAATTTCATTTGTGTTGCAAGTCAGGCCGCACTCCATTCTGCTCTGCCTGTGTGAGAACTGCAAAACGCAAAGACAAGAGTAGGATGCTGGAAACAAAAGCCCAACGGGAGTTTTACCAGTCCGCCTTGGCTAACCCACTCACCGTATAATTAACAACCCGCATCAAATGCACCTCCAAACACTAGTAAAGTATGGGAGACAGCGCGCTAATCTTTTGGCGTGCAAACACCGTCAGAGGATAGCGACAAGGAAGAGAAATCACTCACCCATCTGAGCAGTGCTTCCACAAAACAACATTTATAAGCCACCCTGACAATTTTCTTCTGGAAGGCGTCCATATGTATCAGTTCCCGCTGAGATCCCCCCCCGGATCTCCTCTTATGAAAATTCATTTTTTAATTAAACTAGTTGGTGGGATGCGTCGGGCTCAAGGTGATGATCAATGTTGGCTCAGGAGCAGAGTGACACAACAGCGAGGGGTGTGCCGCAGTGTCCTCTTCAGGCCGACCTGTTATCTTTCAGCGCCACTTTCGAGTACATCCATCCATCTGTGAGTATAGGTGTGTGTGTGTGTGTGTGTGTGTGTGTGTGTGTGTGTGTTGGGGGGTGATGATGGTAGAGTTTGGTATACAGACGGTGTGGCTCCATTTCTACGGGCCCATTGTCCTCCATTGGGCACAACGGGATGTTATCAGCCTCAACCAGGCTCAACCCCCTACAATGCTTCATTACCTGTGTGTGTGTGTGTGTGTGTGTGTGTGTGTGTGTGTGTGTGTGTGTGTGTGTGTGTGTGTGTGTGTGTGTGTGTGTGTGTGTGTGTTCGTGTGTATTCTCATCCCACAAACAATGCTTCATTACATGTTTCTCCCAGGGCTCTCTTAACATTTCTTCCTGTCTCATTACCCAGTGAGAGTCGTGTTATCTGTTCCAGTCATATTTACCGAGCAGACCTTTGCCTTGTCAGGAGCGCATGCACACACACACACACACACACACACACACACACACACACAGAGGTATCGTGTGTGTGTTCAGGAGCATAATCCTGACACCAGTGCTCATAATGAATAATTAATCAGTGCTTAATCGGCATGTGTGTGTGCACAAGACCACACAGACATACAGGCGATATGTATGTCGTATCTCAAAAGTGTTGTTTTTTTAGAGAATCTGGATCAATTAAAGGTATATTTGTCATATAGAAAATAATCATGTTAATATCTAATTACGTTCATTTAAAGTGCATAGCCACAGGTCAGAACACTTTGAAAATATAAGAAGATGAAAGTATATAACTAATGAAGTACATCATGTCAAACTAGATGAGTTCAAGAGAGGTGGAGAAAGAAGTTACACCTAAAGGTTATTTTCTCCAAACTACTTTAATCAAACATTTAAATGCATTTAAATACACTACAGTGATTCATAACCTATGGTTCTGTAGGAGTTTTAATTAGCTGTTGTTATTCTTTTCAGACAGTTGACACTTCATGTGTAAAAATGCTAATGAAAGCCATATTAACATGAATGCTTTCTACACGAGAAATTCAATAAACTGGCTTCAGCTCCAGTGCGTACTTAATATACCATAGCTGAGCTGAGTTATAGGAGAGTTGGAAAAGGGAGGCAGGTCTGTCCAGGACAGGTCTATCCCACATAAAGTGACAGAGCCAGGCTAACTGTTTCCCCCTGTTTCCAGTCTTTATGCTAAGCTAAGCTAATCAGCTGTTGGCTGCAGACCAGCTTCTGTAAAACAGCAACTCATTTTTCCCAAAATGTCAAACTGTTTCTTTAAGTGCTAAGGTTTTGAGATATCAGCCTCCGTCCCTGTTCAACAGGTTTCACTGGAACTATGGTGTTTCCAATAAAACTGTTCAAGGTGACGTCTGGGGATGATCAGAAGCGCCTTGCTGCATTTTTGTGATTTAACCCTGTGTCTGTAAAGTTGGATATAGGCCCACATCTTTTCACCTGTAGGTCATAAGCCTCTTTGTATTTAGTAGAATTCGCTCCACACCTCCTCTTTCTAATGCTGGCACACGAATGAAACGCTCTTCTCTTCAGGAAATGAAGACTTTGGCAGTCAGGTGGTTCAGGACGGATCCTGTCACGGTCTGCTTTGTTCACATCCAAATATTCAAAGTCAGTCAGTGAGAGTGCAGATGAACATGATGGCAGGGCCAGAGGCTGCAGCCCGTCACGTCTAATAAGAATCTGTCAGGTTATCATGGAAAGTCTATTGATCATCCACATATGGCCCAGTTTCTCTGCTCGGCCCAGATTAAGAATTTCACAGCGTGGTCGCTGGAAAATGAATCACCCAAACACAGAGAAATAGTGGGACGCAGGGAGTTGGGGGAATGTATAATTAGATGTAATTATTCAGCGTTATGCAATCTATTTTTTTTTTTTTTTTTTTTTTGAAGCAGCTGTGTGTCATACTGGTGTAACATAAGCTTCATGTTTAAATGAGAAACAGCATCCATTTAGGTCCGCATTTACATAATACTGAATATTTTCATTTAAGCTTTCTTCTCAAATATGAACTTAAACTTAGCAACTGCAGATTTAAAGACCTCTATCTTGGTCTGTGTTAATGGTGGGAGATATCAGATGTGTTCGAGTGCTGTTTTCCATAGCATAAAGTGGGAAATAAGAACCGATTCAGAGGGATTTTTCTATTCAAACCTGCCTTTTCTCATAACCAGCCTCGGAGGGGATAACAGAGCCTCGAGCTGTTGAACAGCTGATTGTGAATGCATGTTTTTTTAATAAAGGCCAGCTGCCTGCTCGACTGATTATCCGCAGTCTCTGTACACGGTGATAAACAAGCACATTAGAGACCAGCACATCTGCTGACACCTCCTGATACTGTATACAAGGTCTTTTCAAGAATTCATTTATGCCTAGTGTTTTTTTTCTAAATGGACTTGGCACTTGTGGATGGCTGTGCCTCTGGGCTGCCTGCCCTCTCTCATTTAAATCTGTTTGCTTAATTGATAAATGTTATCACTTAATAAGTTGTGACAGAAAATTAATGATGCTGGTCAGAGCGGGTGTGTGAAGGTCGTGGCGCAGGCCGGCAGTTGATGGTTTAATTGGTTTTTATTCGCCTCTCAAGTCGTTTCTAGCCAGACGAGGCATCCCAAAACCACCCTGATGGCCAATTCTGGCACGTTTACAGGCACTTAATTCAGGACTCAGTCCACCAAATTATACAAAAGACTATCCTGTTGTTGCCTTTAGATTTGGTATGTTAAAGAGAAAAGTTTTCATGGATGCTCTTATAGTGTTACATGCGTTATCAGTAATCTGATGTTCAAGGATTCAAGGACCACGTTCAGGTGCATGTGGAGAGAAATGGCAATAGTGCTGAAAACTGCAGACAGACACAGTAAGCAGCCAGAAGTCCAAGCACCTAAAGTGCCAGTGACTGTATTTTACTCAGATGCTGAATGAATGCTAATGCTACCGCGTCTGCTGGAAGTGTAGCATTAGCAAACTGTTTGCTAACATGTTAGCCATAGCTACGTGCTGTTAGCTGCACATCTGTCAGCTTGTTTTGATATTTTTCTGCCTGCTGGTGGACAGAAATCAATAAATGCAGCTTTAACTTTGTGCGGCTCCAATTTCAAGACAGCTGACGCTGTGTAAAGAATAAATGAAACAGAATGTGATAGCTTGCTAATTCTTTTAGACGTATACTCAATTGAAAAGAGTACTAAGACATAATATTTAATGTTGGATCTCATCAACTTCATAGATTTTTGTAAATATATGCTTATTCTGAATTTGATGCCCCAGCACATTTAGTTGGGACAGGTGATAGTATCATGATTGGGTATGAAAGGGACATCCCGCAAAGGCTCAGACGTTCAGCGAGGATGGAGCGAGTTTCATCGCTTTGTGAACACATGACTGGATAAAGGATGTTACTACATAAGCTCAGGAACACTGGCTCGAGTCCAGACTACATTTCAGACCTCTTAACCTTTAGGTTGCCCTGTGATGCTCTTCTTATTTATGCAAAACCATTGAGCAGGACATACCTGGACATATGTGTGCATCATCCAGTGGAAAACTAAAACATACAAACATAGACAGTCAGGTGATTCTAGACATGTGTGTTTCCACACAGTCACACATGCACACACTGCTTCACAGTTCTCTATGTATCTTTATTAGATCTCTTGCAGCTCTGTCTCATTTTTCTCCACCTTATTCATCCTTTTGGGAGCCCTATGAAAAATTCATATTTGGGGATGGTGAGCTGCCCGCGCTTATTTAAAAGAAATCATTCATTTTCACATTTATTGGTATATTCAGACAACCTCTTTAGATCTGAATCTGCACTTTACAAAGAGGAGGGAAAAGTTCCATCAATGGCAGAATAAAGGTCCAAGTAGGCAGTTCATTCATATGCTGCTTCAGGCTTCTCCTACTGCACACTGTGAATATCAATACATTAAACACCTTTAGATATGCTAACCACCCCTTTGCCATTAGCAGAAAACAATATCCCTGTTTCTGTTATTCTGGTTTCACACTTGCTTGAACATGGAATAAGCAATTCATATTTGGAATTGTTATTATTGATTTATTCCATTCTCCATGCTTCAAATATGGTGTAACATCAAAAAATAAGGCGTGAATTTCAATCAAATCAAAATTAAAATCAGCAAAACAGACAAGCAGGGAGGGTCACCGGCTCATGCAAATGCTTTAAATACACACACACACACACACACACACACACACACACACAGAGACACTGCGTTAAATAAACACTTAGCTGCTCCATCTGACCACAGGTCGATAGTGGCGGTGTGGCTTGCCTTGTCACTGGCTCAGCTACACTCTTTAATTACACACCCATTGATTGGCCAGGGCGTCGATAAGGCATTTAAGCAGCTTAATACTTGTTGTATTAACATGAGCAATATGCACATAGTTTATGTATTAATTCTCAGCCTGAGGTGGAGCGCTTGTATTGCATTTCAATTCAGCTGCCCAGGGTTTTCATGAAAAGTCAATAGAAAGAGGAGAAATTGATCGATTTGACTGCTGGTGGCAGGAGAAGGAGGAAGTGGTGGAGGAGGAGGAGGAGGAGGAGGAAGAGGATGGGGGGCGCGGAGGAGGCTGCTGAAGTTACTTTCTGTTTTGCGATGCCAAACTGCTGTCTCAGCTCTGTTGTTCTACCCCAACAAATCTATCAGGACGACTAAGACATCTCTTAAAGTTAAATTAGAGCTGATTGAAAAAGCAATTTCAATTGTGCTCCGTTAAGTCCGTCCATTCATGCATAGATGCTAGTTGTGTCCCCCTTCTCCTCCCCCTGTCCTCTCCCTCTGCATCTATACAGTAGATGAGAGTTGTTGCTGAGGGAGTCGCTCCATCACCTCTGTGGCGACCTCTAAGGTTCCAGCCCATGAATGGTAAGCACCTTCGGGTGGAGCCGGCCCCGGCCGCCGAGAGCAGGGGCCGGGACGGACAGGGAGCGCAGGGCCACCACTCACCATGACCGGGACAGACAGGGGGGAGAGAACAGAGAGCTTGCCTTACAGCTGACTGACAGGGGGTTAATTGACTGAACCCTCCCCACGAGAGAGCATTTCTTCCCTGGAGGCATCTCAATTCACCGTCTAAGATAAAGACGTTCACACTGATCTGTGGTAAGCAGATGCTCACAGAAACGCGCTGGGACTGATGGCATAATAGTCCTGTATGTTATTAGAAGTGTGTGTTCTCTCGAGCATTCGTGCTCGATTCATTGCAAGAATCAGTTGTTTATCTCAGCAAATGCAAATCTGTTGTAGATATAAGACTCAACTAAGACAAGTGGCCAATCAAAGATCATAGCACGCAGTTAATAAAACAAATGCTCTTTTAAAATTAGTGAGTATAATTCTGTGACCTACCCACGAGGCATTTCTAACTATTAATTTGTTACTTAGTTATGCTGTAATTTAACTCCATGGTGCATTATTTTAGTAATGCATAAGTCAAAATAATAATTAACATTGTAATGAGTTTAAGTTTGAACTCACACCCATCTCATGCAACAGCCTGCAGGTCTTTATTTTACATTCCAGTAGTAGCACGCCAGATATGTCAGGCTGAATTTGGACTGTATGTACAATTCATCTAGAAGATTTGCATGTGAGATGTAGTCCCCAAAATACTACTACTACTGTATCTAAACATATTTTGTAGGAAATGTTCATTGCTGCTTAGATTATGCTCCCTTGTGATGTCAGAGGGAAGAGGTCAGGCTTGGTTGGACATGCAGTGTACAGGTTTTTGACACTGGAGACTGGGGTTTGTATCCTGCATGCCATATATTGTTTATTTTTGTAGGTTTAGTCTGCTGAAACACTAAGTTATGGCCCAGACCCAAGGCCCTGAGCTCCAAAATGTTAAAAACTGGGTGATGAAGTTGAACCCAGGTCAGACTGAATTCTGTATTTATGCGTGTTTCAGCCACCACAGTGTCCAAAGCCTTTTTAGCCTCACTAGCAGCGTGGCTCTAGGGATGTCAGTGTGTCAATCAGTCTGTGACTTTGGTCTTGACTGAAATTTATCAGCAAATATTAGAGAGTTCATTCATGGTCCACAGAGGATGAAGCTGGCTGACCTCGGTGATTCCCTGAGGTTTCCTCTGGCACCACCAGCACATTGACAATTGTGGTTTTTCGTGAAATGTCTATAAATTATTGGTTGGCTTGGCATGAAATTCATACAGATATTCATGGTCCCCAGATGACTTTGATGGTCCCTGAACTTTTCATCCAGCACTGCCATGACGTTGACATCTGTGCTTGAAATCTCTCAACAACTGTTGGAGGGATTATCATGAAATTTTGGCATTCTTTTCACCTCCTGATGAATTGACAAGTCACGTCAACTTCATTCATATTGGCCGATATCACAAATCACTGTGTCTGGAGATAAAGTGGGTCTTCACTGAACAAAAGGTCGTTAGTTTGATCCCCGACTCGTCCAGTCTACATGTCGAAGTGTCCTTGGGCAAAATGTTGAACACCAAATCATATGAGTGTTCGTGAATGGGTGAATGTGGCATGTGTAGCAAAATGCTTTGAGTCATCGGGAGCCTATAACAGCATTATATATAAGAACTGTTTACTATTTACAAATTTGCCTCAGTTACAATTTACTAGCAGTACAGCCAATGATACCCTCTGTCCTTACACCCTGAAATAACTTTGGGTAGCGCCACATTACGTCAAACATTTGTCCGATTTGTCAGTGTAGTATTAATACTGGCAAAACTAATGACATTGTCATCACCCTCAGTCGTACTTTGTGTTTAATGCCAGTTAGCTAATGCTAGCATGCTGAGATGCCAAATTAAGATGGTGAACATTATACCTACTAAACTTCAGGATAATATCATTGTCAGTATTATTATTTTTTATGTGGTTTGGACATATGGGTCTATGTGGTGTGGTTCACTGACTTGCAAAGAGCAAAAACGGCCATTAAGTCAGCAAACTTTGTGATTTCAGTTACAGTAACGTTGGCTAACGCTACCTGACATGAGCCATCAGAAGCTACTGAGCAAGTACAGTTGAAACGGCAAAACCCCTGAGAGCAAAGGAGGAAATAACCTACGTATTCAGCTTCTTTGTTATTTCTCTCAAGAGTTACATCATCCTGCTTTAAAGGCAGGGCTTGATTTGAAAACCCAAGGTTTATGTGTTCACGTGTAACTGGTGAAACAGTTTTATGTAGTTAAGAATAACTTCCAACTGGGAGGCTGGGTGTGTTTCTATCGATTGTCGTGCTGCAGGAAAATATAAAACTTTGGGTTTCGTGTTGTGCAGCTTTCACAAAATGTAGCTTCAAAAGTGTTGCTGTACCTGTTCCAGTTAGCAGCACGGCGGTGCTCCATTAAGGCATCAAAAGGATGCACTTATCTTTACTGCAATGCAGCCTTTCATACATTTCCTCAGGGAAACTGAAAACAGGAGTATTGATAAAAGTAGAACATGAAAGACTTTTCCACAACTGTATCCTGATGTTAGGATTGGCTTTCATTCTGAGGCTCGGAAAACGTTGCTTTCATTTAATCTGCCGGTGGATGGCGTGATGGCGAGCTGTTCGGTTGCCTGTGCCACATTTCTGTCCTCTGACTCACCCACCTGCAAACCCGCAAGTTCAACCGCCAGTCATCGTCACACTTTGAAGCCAAATACTCTCAGCAAATAAAGTAAACAACTAAAATATTTATTAACTGAAGAATTTTTTTTACAGCAAACTCTTATCACGACACAGTCTTAAAGTCAAATGACACTTAACCCTTTGAGTACAGTTAGGTTGGCCACTCTGATTCTGATCTGGAGAAGTAACAATGAACAGACCGGGGTGGGGGGATTCCTCCGCCACGGTCCTTTATCAAAAACATGAACAAGCACATCAGGATCTAGAAGGTCCAAAACTGCTTCTTTTAAAAAGTCAGACATTAAAGGAGAAACACAATGTCTTTTTAGTAGGAACTGAATCAAGAACAACATTTTTCATTTTCAACATTAGTTTTTTTTTCTTTTTTTTTTTCCTTTTTTTTTTTTTTTTTTTTACATGTGTACATAGTTCTATTTTGTCTCCTTCTCATGTATGTTCTCATGAGATTTTTCAGTTCAGTTCATATAGACGTGTTCTGGGGGGAAAAAAAAAAAAACGTGAAAGGTGTAACGTGAAAAGTCTGTCCAAGATCCTCGTCTGTTTTGCGAAGACGCCGGGAACAGACGCCGGTCTACGCTCACAAAATCCACCCGTGTTGAGGGTCACTCACCAACCAGAGATCAGTACAAACGCACAGGCTAGTCGAACCCATAATGTTGTTCTAAAACAGTGAAAAGACATTAAACTATGACAGATACTAAAAGGGTTAAGGCAAGAATAGAAAAATAAAGAAATAGTAGAAACAATAGAAATGTTGCTTCTCTGTCATACTTGACTTGCAACGCTCTGATCCTAAGAAGCTGCAGTGAGAATTATTCACATAGTCTTACTCTCTTTACAGAACCCTTCACTTTACACAGTATTTACAGCAAAACAGAACCTATCCCACAAAAAGAAAAGAAGTCCACTAAAATTAATACGTTATTCATGAACACAATGATAATTAAAAAACTGTATAATTTTAGCATATTGTCAGTATGTAAAAACATTTACACACAGACTTGCAAATAGTGTTTTACAGTAGTCATTACATTTCATATCAAATCAATCAACAGAGCAATCTGAAAACCTTGTTTTCAGTGGTCTTTTGTACAAATGTCTGCTTTTGATTGCTGTGTTAATCTCGATGGGTACAGACACCATTTACATCACGTGTTTTTTCTTTTGCGTGTACTTTGTGCACAGTTGACACTTTCAGTTTTACAAGAGGCATTGTGAAAATGGAGGCGAGCGCAGGGCGAAATGCTCTGGTGAGACACAAACAGATGTGGCGAACAAAGACGACACAAGGACATCGTGACTGAGAGGTCAGAGCGGCGGCACACCTCGCTGTGCGCCGCCGTCCTCCCCAGAGGTTAAACAATCAGCGTCACCTTTCCGAAAAGTTTGTGAAATGACCACCGTGGTTTAGAGTCCAAACAACGTGCTGTGTGCATGAAAGGGTAGAAAAATATCTTTCCTCACTGTTTCTGTGAGCGACCAGAAGCATGACTGGAACAAAAACTACTCTGACATTAAATAGAGGAAGGTCAGCAGGAGGGAGATGGTGGAGACATTTACTCTCAACTCCAAAGACCAAGGTCACCCCAAAGTTTTCCGTTTATAGATTCTGCACTTTCAAAGTCTCACAATTGCTGGATTGCTCTTAAAATGAGACATTTTTTGTTCCAGATGTGTTTTTTTGTTCAATGTGTGGGTGCACAAATGGCAGGACTAATCTCAGATAAAGGGTACTGATGACAAGATTATTCCATTTGAAGAAATCCTCTCCTGGAGGGAATCATGATATCGAACGATGACATGCGACAAGTGACCCTGCCCTCGTGGCCTTTCTCATTTCTTGCCTTCAGCGCTCTGATTGGATACTGCTCACCTGCCTCATACTTGCCCTACAAGAGCATCCTGTTTTTGGCTGAGATGAGTCTTAGAACTTCACGTCCACTGCTCCATGCCTACTGGAGGGTTTTTGTCTCAGATTTCAAGGTCTTTTAGTCTACACTTGGCTTTCCAGTACCAACCCTGACCTTGAAGGGGAATACCTTTATATTTTAGGGCTCCAGCTGACTTCATTTCACATAGAAGAAGAACTTTAATGAAGCCGAATGAAGGTTTCATGTTCGCTGTGGAGGACTGTCTGAATCTGTGGAGGCTGTCTTTCGTTCTGAAGCAGCAAATGGATTCTTCTGAAGGGGGAAATGAGTCCTGCTACCTGCAACTATGCTGAGAGTGCAGAACAACCAGACAAGACCTTGACTGTTGGTATCATCCTCCTACTGAAAGGATTTTACTTGTTAACTGTTAAGTGGTTTCATAAAAAGCTGTATGATGAAGCTGACTGAATACTGACCAAAAGGTGCAGCTGACATGTCAGATTCCTGCTGTTATCTGGTAATATTTTGCAGACCGAAGCATAACTCATGGCCCTGACATGTAATTCGCGTGTGAAAGTCCAAATTTTGTGACATGTTGAGCGTTAGAAGCTCCTTCTGGCTTCCTGTGGGGGAGAAAAAAAAAAAACAGTGATGGACAAACAAGGCGATAAAGACCACACTTGAGGGACATGTTAACACTCTGGAGACTGTTTTGAGGATAATGCAGAGTTGTGTAGGAGAGGACGAGACAGGAGACCGGAGCAGCGTCAGAGCTGTGAATGTGTGAAATGTAGCAGGAAAAGCACCAGACTCTCCCGCCTTAATAAGCCTGGCCATCTGTAAACAGATTTGACACTTGGTGACCTCCTGGCATACTCAAATCCCGGCCAGCGTGACATGGCTTTAATTATCTCCACTCTCTCTCTGTCTCTCTTTTGCGTGTCTCTCTCCCACTTTGTGTATGTGGTTCAGAGCTGAGAAGCCCTGGGAGAAGCCAAAGGAGTCCGACCCACCACAGGCTCTGTCTTACTCTACAGCTTCGGCTGGTGCTGGTTTTCTGTTGGCAACATCAAGTTGCTTTCACATGCTCTTCATTGTTGTTGTTGTTGTTATATGTAGCTGTCTGGCAGTCAAACTAATCAGAGAACAGACATTGAGGCTGAGGGAAAGTGTTGAAGACCTAATTCAGAGCCTTGAATTCTCCAAAGGAAGTGGCTCATGAAGGTGGATCACTGAAGACTAAAGACCAGAGTGTGCTCAAAATGAACTACAGCACTTCATCCAAAGTGTTGCGTGTCTAAAGTGTGTCTAAATGCAGAAGGGTCTCAAACAGCCACCTTCCATTTGGAACCGGTCTGCTATCATGGAGAGAACCACTCCTGCATTTGGACAACCAAGCTGAAGAGAGAAGTTCAAACCCTTCACACACCTGGCCAATCACTGCCTGAAGGGGGCGTACTTGTCAGATGCAGTCCGACCCTCATCGCTGAAGGAGTGTCGGAGAGTGGATTTCAGATGTTGCTGGATGGTCTGAGAGGTACTTCTTTCAAAGCACTCTGACTCGTCAAGACCGCACGTCTGTTTGGAAATGACATGGTCTCCCCTAACGGAGACCAAACGGCTTTCAGACCAAAATCAAAGCTCCAGCAACAATTTTAGTGTCGGGAACAATTTCATTATGGAACCTTTATGGAACTTTTAAATCAATAATTTCCAAGTTCACCACAAATAGGTTGCCCTCAGACTAAAAGTTAAATGCTAGCAAGAACTGGAGCAAGTATGATATCCAAGTTTACAGCTTAAGTTCAGATGATGACGGACAGCTGCATAACAGTGGTGTTCAGGTTTGAATGCTGACTGGGGCAAAATGGGATGCTGAGGGCTGAAATGAAGTCATTTGCTGTGTCGTCTAATTTGGGCATCTCAGTCACATTTGGAGGAAATATTAGACGTATAAAGACTCGTGGACATCGCTGGGCCCAGTCTCTGAAGTGGGAGAAGCAGACAACTGGCAGGAATGTGGACGACGTGTTGCCTTTAAACATTTATATTGCATGTAAAGAAACGTTATGCACCCTTGACTTGTTTGCACATTCAGCCACGGAACCATAAACATGTAAATGCACTCAAATACCTACAAGTTAAGATTAAGGTTAATAGATTAACGTTTTTTTTTTTCCACTTACCACAAAAGCTTTGATTGGTTTTACTGATTTCTATATTGGCCAGAAAAGAACATAGTCCACATCTGTTTTATCGATGAGAAGATTGTCAACACATACGATGAAATGGCTTGCATCAAAGACACAGCGCGACATCTCAAACGTTCAGGTGAAGTGTTTGTCACAGTAAAAAATATTGAGCCATGAAAGAAGTTGGTATTGAGTTGGACACTGAACCTACATCCGAATTTTTTGTCCTCAAGACATGTAGTGAAATGGAAACAACACAAAGACACGTACACAACACAGTAACTGTGGTGGCTGGCCTCAGCCTCCGCCTGAGCCACACACAC
>JBBMOE010000001.1:3358430-3425476 GCA_037975065.1 Chaetodon trifasciatus | reverse complement strand
GTCCCGCAGTGAAAGGAGGAGAGCGGGACAGGAGGAGGAGAGCTTTAATTGTTCTGAAGGCAGTCGAGATCCACTGAGCAGCAAACGTTCCCATTCTGAGCAGCAAAGCATGAAAAGGCAAGAGGAGACAGAGAGTATTAAATATACTGCGTCACATTACAGCATGCTGAGTGTGCCGAGCCTGGCTGGCCATAATCAGTCAGAATAATACAACTTAACATTCTCTCTATTATCAATAAAGGGTCAGAGATCTGTCTTTGAGATATATGATGCTGCTCCAGTTGCAGAATTTAGGACGTGTGGCTCCAAGTTGAGGCAAATTCGAGAAATTGAACAGCAACATGTCTTTCACTCACTGATAATATCCCAGTTTTTTTGGGGGATAATCAGCTTTGGTGAAGTCCCCTGCTGGTCAGAGGCAAACATGGGCTTATACTGGGAGCCAATCACAGAGCGGCAAAGTGACTCATACAAGTGCAGTAACTCTGAGCTCCAACAGTAGCTAGATGCTATGACTATGACTGTTTTCTCAGTGCACTGATTCAGTTCATGTAACCACCAAAGAGTGCGATCTGCGCTCTGTATGAGCTGCCATACAACTAAAACTAAACTGAATAACCTGATGCGTGATGTTGATTACGCTTTAGGTCGACGTGTTTGATGCACTTCTTCTGGCTCGTTTCAATCCCGACTGCTAAAAATAAGTGGAACTGAGGAACAACAGATCCTTTCTGCTAAATGTGTGGAGATGATCTGAGACGTGGTGACATGTTCCTGACACAGCGATCTGCATATTTTGTGCTTTTAAGATTAAATGTACTTTACATCATCCGTGACAGATTTTCAGGATGTTTTTGTATTCGTCTTGGAAGACAGGCACTCGCACGTCCTCCAGCACACATTAGACTCAGTATGCCAGTTATTCTTCAGAACCAACAGCCTGTAATGTCTGTTATTACCTGTAACGTTGTGAAAGGCATGGAGGAGTTTCAAAAAGAACATGAACTCAAGCTTCATGGACAAACAGATGAAGCAAAAGCACTATTGCACCTTAAAAACAGGCAAACTGAGCATACAACGATTCTAGTATTAAGCCCAAATTCATAATTGGTTGCGAATTAGCTATTATCCATACCAGTGTGAAATCAAACCTGGATGCTGCGCAGTCAGGCACGCCTTCATTGTCGTTGTTGCTGCTGTGACCTACCTTACACTTGCAGGTGGTGCAGGGTGAGTTTGGCATCTGCCATGTGTCTCCGCTGAGGCGGACGATGCCTGCGGGGTCCTGGCACGTCTGCCGGATGTCATACGACAGGTTGTCGGCCAGGCACGGGTCCGCGACGCAGCGCGGGCAACACTCACCCTCCGCCACCGCCGTGTACTCGCACATCAACACGGGGCAAACCAGAGGCCAGCAGTCCACCTCCCCCTCCTGCGGAGACGCAGAGAGAGGCGAATAATACAGAAGAAAGGCAGCACAAATGTTACTGCGTGCGCTGGTTTTTGTGTATGAATCAGATGATCCGCCGACTGCAGTTACAGCTCACACGCTGATTTGTTGCCACATCTCTAATTAGAGAGGCGGTAATTATCTGAGTCATCCACAAACACTCACACACGCAGCCGAGCAGCAGATCAGGGCCAGGTATTAAACAGAGCGCAGCTCCGAGCTTCATGTTGATGAGGACATTCTGTGTTTTTCTTCTATCAAACCAGCTTTGCCACACTCAGTGATTTAATATGAAGGTCAGCTTTAATTCCCGTTGCAAAACACATGTAGCTTATGTGTGCATGTTTGTGTGCACGGACCATGCAGCGGCACTGCTGGCAGCCGTACAGCCAGGACGCCCCGCTGCGGTACAGCGTGCGTCCGCTCTGGTCCAGACACTGGCTGCTGGGCCTGTTGTCGCAGCCGGGACAGCAGAACAGATCCTCGTCCGGGTCTCCGCAGTCACAGGGTCTCCTCCTGCAGTACGTCTGCCCGTCCTGCACAACAGAGGTAACAGACTTAGGCATACAGTATGTGGCCGACCTCAAAGAAGTAGTCTCAACAAAAACTTTAACTTCACATCCTGGGCTGGACTCGTCCACAGTCTCTTTGTTATTGTATAGGTGGGTCAACCTGCGTTCAGCAGCTGCTAAAAGCTTTCATCAGTCTGATTACAGCGAAGACTTTAAGGATTCCTTGATGCCCTGAAAGTCGTCTCAGAGCCTTTTCATCTATGAAGAGTACGATCCTCCAGACACCACTGAATGCCTCCCTCCCTTTTTTGCAGCAAAAGCATTATTACAAATATGTTGAATCTCAGTAAAGATCGAGCAAGAACGTGCGAAAAGTTTGGCGTCTGGACTGGGTTGCACAGTCAGACGCAGAGAAATCTGCTGGATCCTGGAGCCTCCCCAGCTGCCGTGTCCCTGGCTCTCAGTCTCGACCCAGAGGAAACTTTATGGTCCATTTTACTCACCACAGCCAGCACTGTCTGGCCCGGGGACGACAGTGTAATGGAGATGTAAAAATGTTACATAAAAAGGCTATTAGAAAATGTATGGGAGCCATAAAATCATTCCGCATACCATTAAAAGGGCAATACAGAGCCAATGTTTTATCGATCCATATTGTCCTGCTACAGTAACCGCTGAGTCCCAGGGTACCAATTCCAGTGGCGTTGGTCTTTACGGTTACCGCTCTGGACTTGCTGGGAAATTACTGCCAATTGCACCGTGCTGGCAGGACGCATGAATGAAGACTGTTCATCTTTAATGCCAGCAATAAGACCAGGCGTGCATGCCAACGCTGCGCTGTTGTGCTAACCAAAACAACATTATCATTCTGCTTTTTTCAGCTTCATGATGAATTTGATGATTGCGGGTGCCACGCACTTCAATCAACAGGAACTTGTTTTCCACACAGTTCTATGATGACTTATTCCCTCAACTGTAATCTTCACTTACAATGCCTTTCATTCCTCTCTCCTTCACAAACCACAGTTACTTCCCGACTGCCTCACAGTCACCAGGCCACCGGTTTTCACCCGATTCCATTCACTGAGCGTCCCATGTCAAAAGGCAGCAGGGCGGTGGATCCTGAAGGCATCATTAACTACCACAATGTGAGCGGAACATCTCACTTGTCACAATTGTCTCTTCACTCCATTATCATTGTGTTGCATATACAACGTCTACTTTTCCCAGAACACCTCTTGTCTCTGAATCAGGAAAGTCCCTTGTGAATGTATTTAAATGCTTATATTTACGGCAGTTCACATCTAAATAAATATTTAACATTTCTTTTGTTATTAACTTGTAGCACCACTAGTTTTTCCTCTGGTGCTTGTCACCTCTCTGAAGTGTGAGACATGACGAGGATTGCTACAGATTTCCTTCTGCTAATATACGCTATTCAGGAAACACAGCGACAAAAGAGAGATATTAACACTTTGCACGTACGTATCTGTTAATACATCATTAATGAGCTGCAAACATTACTCAACATACTTGCGATATGCAAAAAAAAAAAAAAAAAAGTCAGCAAAGCAGCTATACTACGACCCAGAGTCCAAGCAGAAAGCATTGCAGCTGAGGATGTTTGCCTTCAGCATCAGTCTCTAAATGAACTGTTTCCTCTGCAAGGAGCATCTTCCAGAGGAAACCACTGCAGGATGTCAATAACAGGAGTCAATGAGCCAGCATGTTGTCAATGTGATGCTGATCTCCAGATGTTGGCTGCCACGGTTTACACATGTTTTGACACAAACACGTAAGTCATTTAGACCTACTTACTATCATGTGTTGAACTGAAATGTCAGAACTCATGACACGCAAGTGTAATAGAATTTACCGGCGTCATTCGTGTGAAACATGATCGTCACTGAAATCACTGCTCTCAACTGTCGATTTACTCCAAATAAGCCCGTGTGTGTTGTATTAATCTCGCTCACTGAGCCTCACCTTTCCAAAGACAAATCTGATCAATATTTCTCCTGCAGCCACGCTGCAGCGCCTCCCGAGGACAGCGTCGTGTTATTAAGTTGCCACAGACGTTTGTCAGAATGTAATGCAGGATAATGATAAACAGATGGTAGAACTGAGCTGTTTTTCCTTCAGTCGACCCTGTATGATGCTTAATTTGCTCTCCTGAGGCGAGAACGATCGGATATTTTTGTGTTTGTTTCACAGCTATCCATGCAGTGTTCCGTTTGCTGTGCCGCCATCTGGCAAGCAGTACAGAAGTATCCGCCGCTGCACCACCACACCACAGAGCAGCTTCTTCTTCATAACTTATTATATATTTATCTATTGCTAGAACTTTTGTTTTATGAGAAGCATTAAAGGACGGTGACTTACATTTTGTTGTGCAACCCTGTGTCGTAGAATAATAAATAAATGGAAAACACTTTATGTTAAGGTCCACGTATTTGCCATAAACTTGTTCCTTATTAGCATGCGTATTAATAGCACATTGGCTCTTTATTAGCAATTAAACTTAATTGAGATGGAGATGGAGAAGAGAGCAGACTTAGCCTGAAAATTTGAACCAACCAAGTTCACGTCACTCCCCCTCCCTCTCCACTGCACTCACGCCCTGCCTCCAAGCCCCTCCTCCCTGCGGCGTCTGCGGCTGCCGTGACAACCAGTAATGTTAGCCTTAGCATCGGAAACAAGCTAACTCTGCCCAGCCGCTACATCACAGTCGCTAACATACCACACGCGCTGCGGAGCGTTACTGTAACAATCACCATATTAGCTTCATGGTTATTTGTTGTCTTAGCCGTATATGCTGTTGTTGGCAGCGGCGGTGTGGGCAGTTTCTCCTTTGTGATTGGCTGCTGCTCCGCCATAGCTTTCACTAGCCTCCTGACGCCGCTTGTCGCAGCATGTGTGAGCAGTGATTGACAGATGTCAGACACTCCCTCAGACGCTCCCCTGGCTCTGATTGGTTGTTTTGTGTCGGGCGCGGTGGATTCTTGCAAATCGCAGTAGGAGCAGTAGGTGGGACCAATGGAGCCGCTTTTTTTTTCACAGATTACATGTTTCATGTGTCTGAGCATATTATGACAAAAAATTACTTTTATACAAGTTACCTACTGCAGCTTTAAACCAAAAAAAAAAAAAAAAAAAGAATTCCCTATTCTGGGATTATGGTTATTAAGATTGTAATTAATGTGCAACAACTTGAGTTAATGCTGTAGTAGGTGTAGATTATGGTTATGCAGATTATGGCATTGATGAGTGCTGTACAATGACTGATGAGGAGACAGTAAGCCACTAATATGCAAGCTAATCAGCAACTAGTCACTGGTACATATGTGTTCCTTAATATCAAGTGTTCAATAATTAGTTAAACTTATTTGCAAAAGATAACACAGCTTTCCTGTGCAATGAGGGATTATTATGGATTATTACTTCTGGCTAGACTCTCTGCCATTTCTAACTGTCTTTGTCTCTTTGTCTTTCTTGTCCTTTTTAGCAGTGTCTCTGAGTCTGAGTCTGAGTTGATCCCGTCTATCACTGCTCATGAGTTTGCTGGGATATCAGATGTATTCCATGCAGGAACATTTAAGTAAAGTGATAAAACTTGTGTAAAAATCAGGGATATGTGGTAAATTATTATTATAAATATGTTTTTATACTCAAACTCTCGCTTTGTAGCCTTGAAAGCTGCATTTTAAAGGTTTGTATTTCGCTGCTTTGCAGAAAGAAGATCACGTTAACATTAATTAACCCTTATTGAATGCTTTCTCCATATTTATTCTTCATGATATACACACACACATGCTTGATAGTCTCCTTATATTTGCTTCCATATAACTGTATTAGCAGCTTAGCTCCAGGGAGTGGTGGAGGAGACGGAGCTTTAGATCACAGCTACAATGAAAACCCTGATTAAGATCCTTCTGAATGTGTGTGTTCGTGTGTACCTTGCAGGAACATATAGCACAGCGGTCAAAGCTGGGTTTCCAGTCTTCCCCGTTGCGTCTGATTCCCTCTTCCTGTGGGCAGTCGCCGCTGCAGCCCGGACCGGACGTACACACGCAGTCGTAGCCTCCGGGTAGGTTCACACACACGCTGTCATTCCAGCAGGTGTGTGTCTGCAAACCGCACTCATCGATGTCTGGAAGACAGAGGAAAAAATAGTGTTTTTGGACAGTTAGCTATGAAAGTAGGTATGTTGTTCCATTTGGAAATACAAAATAACTTGACAAAGTTTGGGTATTGGAGCAGTTTCCTCACGATGTCCTGTAGTATTTCCTGATCTAAATCATAATTCTGCCCATTTTACACAGTTTTATTGGGCAAAATTGGCAAAATCCTCTGGCGGCATTGAACATTTGCGAACTTTCCTGCAGACCTCTTAGCCAAAAAACATACTTACAGTATGTCAAGTATCAAAAAAGTCTTCTTTCAGCATTAGTGTAGCAGCATTCTAGTGTGACATAATAATAAACAGCTACACAACCCTGTCTCCTAAATAAATAAATAATAATAAATATATACCACACTTCTGTCATGTGCTTGGATTAATCATCATGTCTATATTATGTTCACAGCAACGTTTTCAATTGCGACATTCCCCATTCAGAACTGCATCCTTTTCCAGCTCCGCACAGGGAAACGTTTACCTTGACTAACTCTGTGGTAGATGTGATGCACATTTACTTTTAATTAAATTTTCTATTTCCTCACATTACAGCGGAGCCCGGCAGGTATCAGGGTTAACATTTGTAATAATTTGTGCTGTGCACAAATTAGTATTTTGGCCCTCGAGCCACTTTAATCATTCCCCCAAATAAGTAGCATTCAGTTATTGTAGCGGTGGAAACTGAAATTACAGGTTGTGGTGGTCAGTCAGGGAGAAGCTCGCAGCGTGTTGGCAGCTGTGCTTTTGTATGAGGGTCTCTTGAATTTACTGAATCCATTCCTATAAATTAGATGTAGCAGTCCCTCTAAGCACAGCATTACACACATGCTGTTGTGCAATGCAGTACACAACAGTAACGTTATATTTATAGTATATTATTATAGTATATTTAAGGTTTCGGCTCTTAATCACAACATTGTGTTGTCTTTGTCATCCCTTACACATATTTTCAGGGATAACAGATGTTTTCTCAGGATTTATAATTAATTCAACCTCAAAACAAAATGCTTTGCGTGATGTGTGAAGGCAGAAATGAGATCATATTTTACACTCCTTCCCTGTCTATACGAAGAGTATACCTTGCATACATCAAAGCTTCAGGCACATCAATCACAGCTTATATTCTCTGAGTGGATTTAGTTGAATCATCAAAGGAAAGAGACACATCTGCTCAGTCAGCTCAGTCTCACTTTTCCTCTCTCCAAACCAAAAAAACTGACGTGAACAGAGACGACAGACGGCATTTTCTTCTGCTTTTCTCTATCAGCCGGGCACAGGAAACAGGGCGCCAAAAGTCTGTCCCTACCTTTTATCAAGCCATGACATTTAACACTCTTCATCCACATAAATGTGAGCTGTTCAGAGGGAAAATGACCAAAGTCTCTCCACCAGTAGCTCTGCTCTCCCCTGCCAGCACCTGCTGCCTACGGACATCGATCACACCCACGCGACCCTGACAGCACGCTGCTCGTGCTGCATGAACAAAAGCCCGAAGTAGAAAAACAGAAACCAAATTTTAAAAAATGGAATTCATGTTTTTGTTTGCGTGTTAAGCGCTGACCATGCTTTCACACTGTGAGCATCATGGCCAATGAGTCCGTTTACTTTCTCCACAGCTGAGTGTGAGCTTTATTTCCACACGTCCCTGTTCTCTCTCTCTGTTCATACATTAAAAATTTTACTGAGCAACATTTCCATCAGGCAGTCAAAAGCCGCTTCAGGACGTCAGACTCAGCTCCACATGATCAGACTTGGCTCAGCTCTCTTATATAAGCTGTGCTTTGTCGCTTTCAGATGTTCTTCACTGTTGTTGCATTGCTCCAGAATCAAGCAGTACTTTAACTACTTCTGTATGTCCAGTGTGTGCTACAGGTGTCAGATTAAATGTGTCAAAGTATTCTATGGAAAGCCGAGGTGAAGCCCAAACTTGCCGGGATATTGTTTCAGAAGTTAGAAAACTGAAAATCCCACTGACATTTGTAATAACAGAAATGCGTCTAGATAAGGACAGTAAAAAGAGAAAACAATAAAAAAGAATCTAATATAGTTCTTTATTCACTAGTTCTGCTTTTAGCCACCTTTAACAGACCCCATTTCCCATAAACCCTCCACTACAGGGGCATAAATGTCCAAAGACGGAGGGGATGTGGTGTCAGGCATGTCTCAATAACAGCAAGAGGACTGACAGTTGTAGAAGTTTGCAGACTGCAGAGAAAAATGACTTTAGAAGATAGTGTTGCTGCTTTTTACTGATACGAAACCAAGTTAAAATGACGCACATGCTGCTGCAGAGGTTTGTCACAGCAGCTGTGCAGCAGGTTTTTCTGTGCTCACAAAGTAAATGTTTAAAATCATGAATCTCTGAGATTTTCAGAGTAAGTGCTGTAATTGGTTTGGATAATGGATTGATTGCACAAATTCTGAACACTTAGTTGTTGAATTTGTGTACAAAAAAACAGCACCACAGCTGCTAAATCCCACCCATAGTTAACCCAAAATCCAAAAGAAAGTACCTAATTATGTCTAACAAGCGAGTAATAACTTAAAATAATGTAACGTGATGGAAGGAAGGAAGGAAGGAAACACCAAAACGGCAAAAATACATGAATTGACGCGACAGTTACAGAGAAAGCCTCTGGCACAAGCTGCTCTCTCTATGCGCACCAAAGTTTTGTTTTGTCGGTGGAGAATGATGATGGTCTGACCTCCTCTGGGTGGACGCGAGGCTTGGTCGATGCTGTGGCCACAACAACACACTCTGACAGAGCCGAACACACACTCTAATTGGTCGCAGCATCCAGTTTGAGAGGAAAACAGCTCAGCCGAGAATTTATTGTGCCTGCGACGGCTTATTTGCATACACTAAATGAAATCCCCATCAGCCAGTCAGACATACTGTACCTCCGCTGGTGAAGGATTAATGCTCTTCATGCTACATTCACCACATTCAGCCACAAGCTGCTGTTCGCAGATGAAGCGTAGTCTTACATGTAGGCTGTGAAAGACGGTCTCACAGCCAAACACAAAAGCCCTCCGGAGAAGCCAGCTGAGCACAGCCAGCCATATGAAAAACTTACACTCACACCTACATGTGCTGTTACACATGACAGCACTAATCCTGCTGTGTATGAAAATGACAACAGACATTCACACAGGCATAGACACCAACACACGGGAGCGCGGAACAAATAAATCCCTCTGACAGATGGTGGTAATTAGAAATCATCAGAAAGCTCAGTATTTGAGTATTTAAATTATATTTTCTTTGGTATGTCTCCAGGCAGCCCATATGGAAAGGTCATGTACATCACAGAGAGGCAGAAAATGATGCACGCACGCTGTCGTGAAGGGGGACAGTGGGAGTTTATGGCGTATTATCCTCATCTTTATGCACAATCTGTTTATTAAAGCCACCTGTCTCTCCCTGAAGCATTAGGCATAATAAACATGTTTTGAGATGCAGGCCATGCAGCTCTCAGTCAGAGCGGTAGAGTAAAAGCACTGCTGCTTGCAGCTGCTCCGGTCCTCACCACAACAGTGTGTATGTGCACACAGTGCAACATAATACGATGTAATGAAACCCCAAAGTGCACAGCACAGACAACAGTACACAACCTATTGTAACGTTAATGCTGCAATTCATCATACTGAAATAATACACGAGGTACTGTAAGACTCTCACTGTGTTACATTGTAAAAAATAAGTGCACAACATTATTTTAATGCAGTATATTGTTGCCATATTGCAACGATGTACTGTAACACACAGTGGAACAACAAACCATAGGTCTTTATTCAGATCCCTGTTAGCTTCCACAAAGCGGTCGTGAGCGTACAAGACCAATAAAAAGACAACAATCACAGTCGCACAGTGTCACCAAAACAGCACAAAACAAGCGGAAAGCAAAGGCCAGAACGCAAGTGAATGGACTTTACACATGAAGTTGGAAACAGTGGAAACAAGACCAAAACTGTCCCAAAAACAGCAACAATAAGATAACCGCCAGGTGAGTCTCATCAACGCCTGCACACGCCAACAACACCAACTCAATTTCTGTACATCCTGTCTTATTGTGAGATGAATCAAAAACCTTTGTCAGTGTAAATGTCAGTGTTCTCTCAATTTAGACTCAGTGAGCCAATCAGGGCGCTCGCTAGAAAGCAGCCAACTGAAAGTGGGCGGTGGAATGTAAAGAAAATTGTTAAATATCTTGACTTATACTTCCACTTGTATCACAACAATACTCCAGCAGCTGCTGTTATGAATAGAAACCATTAAAGAGTGCAGTTCTGGTTACACTTGTCGTGAGGAAACTTTCACAAACTTTATTTACAGCACATTTTCTTTCACCTACATGTAGTTTTTACTGCTCGGTCCAATTTGTACCTCATGTGCGTTGACTACAGTGTTTACAGTATCTGCACATACTGGCCATGTGTGACGTGTCTGTCTGAAAAGGTACTTTAAGAACAGCCCAAACCCAAAGTGAGAGAGTGCACTTCACAGATAAAAGGCTCCTATAGACTCATGTGTCACCCAGCAGGAGCCCCTGAGAGTGGCGCTGCTAACTGCTCCGTGTGCCAAACATGAATTAGCACGGACAATACAACAAAGCACCCTGTTCATCTGAAAAACACAACACATCCTTTAACTGGAAGGCCCGTTTCGCAGAGTGCACACCCACCGCTGCACCAGTCTCCACTTTGCTGCTGCAGCAAAATACAGGATTTTTAACACTCCAGTTAGATTGCTTTCATAGACCCATTACCTTTAGGAAGCCATGGCTTTTTACAGTGTTTGAAAGTGATGCTTTTTGGCTGTAGATCTGAACGTTTATCTGAAATCTGCACATATATTTTTTAAATTTCCCTCTAACAGAAAAGAAAAAACATCCAACCAACTGCCAAACCTCTTTGCCAGATGCAATTATGTACACAATTACTGCTTTAAGTACACAGAGACAAAGAGACTTTCAGCTTTTTCAGAACTCTATCCTCTTCTGTCTCGCTAATTATCATCCCAAGTGCTGTCTGCTGTTTCCTGTATGGTCGTCACATAATCTTGGCCAACATGCAGCTGTTTACATGTGGTTAACTGACTGGCACTCCTGGTCTCTACTTTCAGCTGGCTCTCGCACTACAAAATCCTACTTTCTGTTTGGTTGACTCATGAGAGGCTGGTGGAGGGTTATTGTGGAGGAAAAATCCTGTTAAACTGTCATTCGTACTTATTTCCCCCGCTGGCTTCCAGCCTAATACTTGCATAAGGAGGGGGGGTAGAGAGGTGGCGGATACATACTGTAACAGCTTCATGCACTAGTCTGGTTATGGAGTGACACACATACACAACACACACAGTCATTAACGCCATTTGTCATCGACATGCAAGTAACTACTTTCACTAATCACATTGTATAAATCATATTTCAAGTCATGAATATGTTTGTCAAAAGCCTCAACAAACAAGTAAGTTAATGTCCAATTAGACGGATGTAACTTCACAGTTTGAGCCATTTGCAGCAGATATGAGTTATGTGTTGAAGTTCTTAATGTGACTGTACATCTTTTAATTCTGATGGCACAAGATTTCAATTCATTACCCAAGAGGAAACTGAAGCATGTGTGTTGCTGACTTGCATCTGCCTGTTGTTTGCACATGGAAGTGTGGAAATGGAAAAAGTCAGAATATTGAGATTTAAACGCTAAATGCAACGAAGTGGAATGGAAGCAGGCCTAGCAAATACATGATGTACATAAAGCATGTGAAAAAAGATGGTGGCAACACATCACAGAGGCAGCGTATTTCCCTCTGTCGAGGAGAAACTACGAGGGTTAGGAACATAGAGAACCAAGGGACCCCACTGATGGATGTTCCCTTTTATGATTGTCACGCATCAACACAAACTGGCCTGTGAAAACAGCACCGACTCTTCAAAACCAAACCAGTGTCGACTCTCGCACTGCAGTGCGCACCTCTCACCTGGATCTAACATCACACCACCTATCAAAACAAGAGGAGTGAATGCAGAGTTCATCGTGGTTAAAACAGCTGGATTTTTTGGTATTGTTATCAACATGTAAGTAACAAGTAGAATGTGAACGCTGCATTCTTTGATGTAGTTTTGGTAGTTTTAGGAAGAGGAACTCACCAGGAAAGAAACAGACTTTATGAGCTGGTGATACGGCCTTTAAAGATGTTCTGGATGGTGTTTAATCTGTGTGGTGAAGCGACAGGAAGCCGCTGTCCCCTCTGTCTATCACTTTTCTGAAGAATTGAGTGTGAGTGAACCACTGTCAGGGGGAATTTGCTGAAATTATACCTCTCCCCTCGACGTAAATGACTCAAACGGGACTGCTGAAGTTGCATTTTGATTTAAAGGTTAACCGAATGCGTTTCACTCAGCCAAGCCGGCCTGTTTGCTGCATACATTACGACCTTCCACTGATGCAAACTAAAAGCATTGCCTGGGATTTGCTGAGTGATATTTCGATGTTCTGAGCTGCTCTCATACAGGTAGAATGTCACCTGTAATATGCTGAACCACTGAAAATCCTGAAGTTCAGGTAATGACTGTGCCGGGAATAATAAGCAGCTGCACTGTGTTTTTTGCTGTTATGCAAATGTTAGCATGCTAATATGCTAAACTAGCAGCCGTGGTAAACAGGTTACGGGAGGAGTTTGACTTCTGGGCTTTCTGGCAGGAAATGTTTCTGCCAGAAAGAAAACTACTTGGCTTGATTTACGCAACTAGTTGATCACGATTAGGAAAAGATCATGATTTGGCTTAAATTAATTAATCAGCTTTGACTTCTGGTTTGACACGGGACACAAACGGCGGTCTCATGGGTGAAAGTCCTGTGTTTGTCAAAGGCTTTCTGGCATGTTCAAGTTGTCATTGTGAGCATTTTAGCACCCTGAAGTCGGGATTTAGCTCAAATCACCACTGTACATTAGTAAAGCCTCAGTGTTCTTCATGTTGCTCATGAAACTCTAAACATCCAGATTACATCTAATTGTCATTTTAACAGTATTTAAATGACTATATTTCAGTGTGACGCAGGTCAAAACAACACTTTAAAGTATTGCTGTTTAACTTTTGATACAAGATGTTTCTTAATAGAATCATTTAAAAAAAAAATTAACTTTAGTTTAATCTAGATATTTGGGTGTTTTTTGACCTGCAAATCACCAAATCAGTGCTCACTGGACATTTGAGCCTTGCTAAGAGATTTACAACCATATCATACAGAAATGTTTCTATGATCCAAAAGTTTGTTTCTCCAGCCATGCACTCACACAACTGCACAGCATGTTGTACCCCTCATATTTAGAATTTCAGTCGAATAAAAAAATCACATTTTGTCGTGAAACATTCATCAGAGCATCTCATATGGCATGAAAGACTCTTTTCACAAGACATTTCATACAATATGAGAATCTGATTATTTTCTAATCAGCAGTAAAACAGCTTCACCAGTAAGCGAAATGTATTCAGGATTAACGCTGAAGTGCTGAAATCGGACCAAACAAGAGACATAAACTATTAAAAACAGTTCCACTTCGCAAGTGAAAGCGATGAAGTCGATTTCAGCTCTTCACGACCTCCTAAAACTTTAATCTGAAAGATAAGTATCTGGATGTGGGAGTGAGAGTAGCAGCATCTATGCTGGACTAAACTGCTGAAATTGTAGTAATTTCTCTTTCTTTGTTTTCAATTTTTTGCTCTATAATTGGTCCTTGCTTACAAGCTGCTGTTTCATAATTCATCGACATCATGGCATGATCTAAGAAGAAAAAAACAAAGCACTAGAAAATACCGGTCACATGCAACAGCGTAGGAAAATACCCAGATATGATGAAAATTGCAAATTATTAAACAAGCTGCTTGCAGGGCAGATGCATGGTCGTCCATACTAACAGAGGACGGGTAGGCTGGTTAAAAACTGATTGCAAAATTAGGACTTTGTACTTTCCTGCTCTGTGCTTCATCAACACTTTGTTGTGACACAGGAAGCACACAAGCCTGGTGTTTCTCTATTTACGTCCGTAACGCTGCCTCTCTCTGGCTTTGTGGGCTGGGCACACGACACAAACATCTAACGGCGGCACAAGGCTGTCGTGTGTTCCTCATGAATATCTCATTAAAGGTTGTGCGTGTGGGCTTCACACCGCATGCTTCGATCTCAAGCTGTGAAGGTGAGAAAACCTCTGATTAGTCTGCTTGTAAGTCTGCTGGATGGCATGTTGGAGCAAGCGCACATGCTCCCATCCATAACATCACAGCCTGTGTGTACTGTATGTCTACACGCCAGATTTTCAAAGAGGATGAATTAGACAAAGAATGGCAATCAAGCGATCATGTAAAGAACAGAGCAGAGGTAAAAGGCACTTGAAGAGGAAGCCAGGCAGCGACAATATTCTGAATTTCTGAGTAATTGAGTTCAGAAAGAGAGGAAGAAGTCTGTGGTAAGTAGGCGGCGGGCACGCAGAGGTTGAGGAGCTCGTATTTCAAGCAGTGATGAGGATGTTTTCTATTCAACGTATGCTCACCAATGCAGGAGCTCCCATCGAGCAGGTAGGAGCCATTGTCATGGAAACCACTTCTGCATTCACAATGGTACCAGCCGGGCAGGTTGACACAGCGGGAGTGGTTGTGGCACTCGATCAGGCCCTCCGCGCACTCGTCGATATCTGAGGACACAAACACACTGTGGCATCAGCATCGTCGAAAATGATTTTACTGGCAGCAGACATAAACCTGAAGCTTCGGCTAATTTGAGTCTTCTCTGCCTGGTCTTTGATCTGCGCGGGCTGCGACAGTGGAGGTTGATCCAATCAGAGCAAACCGCCACCACAACAGCAGAGCCGGGTCAGCGGCGGCCCACATTACACATCCAACATCTCTGCAGCCCGTTTGCCACAGCAAGGATCAAAGACTTTTTAGAAATCACCCCGTTTGGCAGCAGAGTTGTTTCTTTGGTGCACTCTTTGGTGCTCATTCTGCCGTTTCCACTCGGCTCGCTTTGTCTCCGGCATGCGGCGTGCATACACATGCCCAGCCCAGAGGCGGTCGGTCCTCGCTCCTTCTCGGGAGAGTAAATCTCTCTCATCCATTATGTATGGTGTGAGCTCTGTTCCTCATCTGCAGCCCTCTCACTTCTGGCTACGAGACCCGACCTGCACACACACCCTCTTGGTTAAAGCGTGACCTTCAGTCACACCTTCAGTCGCTTAAGTAGAACCATAACAAACAAGGAAAGGTAGCGAGGGACTGCTCGTTAACTGTCATGTCTCTGTGTATCATATTGTTGCTGAGGGGGGAAAACCCTATATCGCAATCAAATCGGCAAGTAGAGTTTGCAGCTAGACTCGCAGGCATTTTTCACATTACATAATGAGTTTTAAGAGGGTTTTTGTTAGCGAGCAAGCGCTGGAGATTAGTAACTTTAGAGAGTATCTGCTGTCAAAGTCCACAGAAGTCTCATTGTTTAGCTGTCATGGATGAAAAATAAAATCTGTATGCAGTCAAGGACAGACATCACATAAAGCAACAGACGTATATTTGTCTTTTCACAAAGGTCAGTTTAAATGTAAATACACAACACTTTCTCATACCTAAATAACTGAATACGTTCATTTCCAGTGACTCCCAAAGTGACATATAGTGACAGAGACAGGCCGGTACTCTAAAGGCCTTCATCCTTCATTGTTAAAGTTGTGAAATGGTCGCAGTTTGTTTAGGTTTAGGCAACAAAACTACTTGGTTAAAATAAATATGCAACTTAAGTACGTCATGTAACTTAAACAGGTCAAGGTGACTTTGACAAGCAGGATTTCTTGCTCTTTATACTACGTCACCTGACGTGCTACACCTCCTTTGTTTCCGTCATAATTACTGCGGCCACTAGAGGTCGCCACCTAACAATACACGTAAATGGAGTTGGAATAACCTGCTCGCACAGTCGACCTATTCGGGCATTTTTCTGGCGAGGACGGCTTGAAATAGATCCCTTTTCATTCTCGCAAAGCAAGACCCTGAAGCTGGAGTTCCGTCGGGGAGTAAACACTACAGCTTTAGCTACAGCTCGGAGAAACAGCGTCTTTTCAACATTACAGCAGACGGTCTCCCGATTGAACACGAGTCTGTCTCGTTTGTTGTTTGCATTAGCCCTGACTTCTGCGATACCAGACAGCTATCTCACATGGCCAAGATGCTTGAAGCTGATAAATATAAAAAGATGAAAGTGTTGTTGATCTAATAAAACTCCTGGCAGGAGAACAAACAGACATATTTCCCATAATGCCGTGATATTCTTTTAATCAAAGTTTATCCCTTTGAGAAAGTCGCGCTATCCTTTGATCCACGTGTTCTCCAAAAACTTGATGCTTATGTGCACGATTCCAAACTTGGTTTAGCGTTTCGCAGCTCCCGCTGAGACTACACACACGGAAAGGTTCATGCCAGCACGACTTCAAGTCGATCAAAGCAAGTTTTTTGAGAACAATGTGAGTTTTAGTTACAGGAGGGATGTGTCGAGGTCACCAGACATTTACTTACAAATGAGTCGGAGCTAATGCAGAAGTGTGAAGAGATGGAAAAGGGTGATTTATACAAATGTTTTGTATAGCTAGCTGGTACGATGATTTAAAATACTTTCATATGGTAAAGTGCTATACTGCTATAGCAATAAACTTGAAGGCATCAGCATGTAGCTACAGTTTCTCCATTCATAAAAAATAACCTAAGTGGCCTTCTTATCTGGAATCTAAGAACATTTTCATGTCGTTGCAGCCCTGCTGTGAAAGTCAGAGTTGATACCTTTGACCCTGTTTTAAGAACACACATATTTATCTCTGTTCAGATAAAATCAGTCTCAGGGTGAGCCGTTTAGCCGTATGTGTTGTGCCGTTAGCCTGGTGTGCTGCGGGTAATAAGACTTGACAGCTGCCGGGAGGACTGCCCTCTGTCAGCCTCTCAGGTCAGAGATCCGGTCAGAGCTACACCAGAAGATTCCCTCTCTGACATCCCACTGAAACATAGCAAGATTAGAGGTGACTGGTGGCTGAGAGCAGCTAACCCTTTAACAAAAGAGCACTGAAGAGCATGTGCACGAGACGCTTGGGCTGGTTATCCTGCATGCCGACGGTGTCGTCATTTAATCCGGTGGTGATTCCATTCTTCAAAGCGTAGATTCAATGCATCATTAAGCTTCAGTACTGATTCAGTTTAACAGGATTCATTCTTCTAAATGGTGAAAGTAAATGTAGCTGTGGTCCAGATTCGCTTCACAACCACGCTGAATAATTACATCTCTACTGTAGACACATGAAAAGCACTGATATTGGTTAAAACAAGCGCATAATGCAGGTGGCCACCCAAGCAACAAAGTCATGATCCCTCGCTGAGGTACTGCTGCTGCTCTGACAGCGCTGTATATCTGTCCAGTTTTGGATTTTCTTGGTAGAGTAACTGTTTTTTAGCTAGGATATATACTGCGGCACAAACCCAGATGATGTATTACATTAAAATATGGTAATTGAATTAAAGCTACTCCTTGGCTTTTGGGAATACAAAGGAAATTAAGACTAGTTTGAAGGGCTTTCTGTTCAGTGTGCTACTGTCAACTGTTAAGTCAATATTAGTCTCTATAATCCGAATGCCTGGATATTAAATGTTCATCTGCAGTTTCCCAATAGTATTTGTTCTTACAGTGTACTTAAGTATTGTATAACATGGTTCTGGGACGTTTTAGTCAAAAAACGTTATTTATAAATGCAGCTGCAAGAACAATACGTTGCACTCATAGCTTCAGATGTTAGAACGAAGCAGAAGTCTTTAGTCTAAGTGGTATCGTTGCATCCAAGACCAGCAAAATAATCCGTTCCTGGAACGACAGGCAGTCAATGAGTAGAACCGCTGTAACGGACGCAGTTGAAGACCATTTGCAGCTCTTTCCTGTTAGCTTCAAATTCATATACAAACGGTGTGAAGGGGCTCAGAGAGGCAGGCAGTGAAGGAAAACATGTACAGCATCTTGAAATGAGAATCATAGTAAACAGATTAACATAATAATAATAACAATAATGAACAAAGTAATCATGCCATCTTTTTCATATTATCTTCATTTAAAATTTGATAAGCTGTTTGGGTTGTGTGCAAACCCAGATAGCTGAGTGTCAGCCTTCAGTCACTGCACAGAGCAGGTTAACAGCTGCCGGCAGCTGGAATAAACTGGAATAAAGCACATTTCACTTTATACAGCTCAGTCTGACTCATTAACCTGCAGTATATGTGTCTGCTGCAAACTTCACTGTCGCTGCAACTGTTCAAATTATTTGTTAGTCACAGTTCCAAATAATGCAAGTTTAGTGCAAATTAGGATCATGGCTTTAATCAGGATGGTTCATTCATTTTTAATTTACGGGTACGCGCACGCTTTATTCACATATGACTCCACGTTCTGTGCCCTCAGCGTGGAATCTCATGCGAAACACTCCCCTGTTTTGCATAAACAGATAAACATGGTCATGTTCATTGTGGAGGGGGCTTTGTGAGGAAGAAAAGCAATAACGGCCAGTCTGAACATCTACAGCACATAAATACCGGGCGACAGTGCTGCCAGCCCTCCCAATAACAATAATCCCACCCCGCTCGCCAACATATCTTTCCACAATTTATGAGAAGTGACTCATTCTAAGAGGTTTTTCTCTGTGACTACAGAATGCTGCCACTTTAATTGTGAGGTAGAGGAGGTGCTGCCATTCTTTTCTCATCTTCTGAGAGAAATGCCCATTTTCTCGTCTGTGAAAATTCTGGTTTTCAACATTTATTTTCTGCTTCTCCTTGTTTTTCATACAACTCTCACTTTTCTATTTTACTACTTTAATTACATCTAACAGAGGACAGCAACAAGTTTTTCCCAGTTTTAACTCTGTGCAGCACAGAATTTAAAACAATGACTACAACATTAAACCAGTTAGTAAAGCGTGTGAAGGATTTTCAGTCTATACTGGATGAAGACTGTAGGATCAGTGTATGTCAGGACAATACTGACTATGAGTATTAGCTTGCTCGTCCTTACAGAGCAGGTTGTACTGGAAGTTTTGTTGATGCAGTGATTACCGCCGGGTCACACGGTTGTCGACAGTTTTGTTCAAGACAAAGCTGGAACGAAAAGGAAAGCTTGGAGCTGCTTCTCATTTAACAGAGCAAAGTTATTTAAACTTGGATGATGCAGCAGCTAATGTGACCTCCTCTTCCTTCAAATATGACTTTTTCTTGGTTTCCTCTACCTGTCGTATAAATGTTGGTCTCCTAAAACCGGTGAACTCTGTAATAGCTACAATTTCTACACTATTCATCAGCTTTGGATGGAAAATTGAACACTGTAGTTTAAAGAAAAAAAAAAACACTTTTCCACCTATATCCCTCCCACTTCTCGGCATCTTTCTATCGCTCTTCGCTCATTAGAGCTCACAGACCTTTAATTATCTCGCTGCTACTCAGTGCCCACACACACACGCACTCCTCTACCGTGTAAAATTTGCTTTTTCATTACCTGCAATAAACTCATTACCTTCCACATTTAGCAGCTTTATGTGGAACAAAGTCATTTCTTCGTCAAGGTGTTGGAGTGAGGAGAACACAAAGAGAACAATAACAGCCGTCTTTGCCCTGATGAATGCACCTGAGCAAAATGCAATGTTATTTTGTTTCTTTGTGCCGTACCAACAACATCTTCTGTTAGATACTGTGTTATTTGTGTGGTACAACACAACTCAATTAGGAAGACGGTGGTGCATCAAAAAGGATTTTTCACCTCCAGGAAACAGGGAAAAGGGGATAAGTTAGCTTTAGTTAAGGCTATCTCACCAGCTAGCATTGACTAGCCAGAGCACAGTCACTGTCATTTGGTTTGTTTGTGCTGTTTTTCCCACCACGACACGGCACGACACGGCACGACACATGCATTATCACAGGTGTTCATCCTCTGGGAGGCATGAATGTGCTCTATGAATTTCATGGAGGCCTTTACATTGTTACATATTCCTTGATAAATCTGAAATTCTGGGCCAATGGCGGCACTACAGGAAAAGTCTGAGGCCATCATAAGCATAAATATTCATCCTCTGGAGATCATGAATATTCATGTAATTAAATTAGAGTTTCCTTGTCTGAAGCATAAATATCCAGTTTAAAAGTTATGGCAATCTGACCAAGACATGTTGTTCAGGTCCAAAGCGTTGGACGCAGCAGCCAAAACCCCCCCAACCTTAGAATTTTTTAATCAAAATGTTGGCAAGTTAGAGAGATGGGAGGACATGCAGCAAAGGACTCTGGGATGTCACTGGACTGTGGTAAGGTCTGAGTCTCAGTACATGTGGTGCACACTCTGAAGTGAGCTTTTAGTACATATTTTATCTACATATGGTGCCTCAATCCAGCCTGACATGTTTGATATCTTTTGTCAGAAAGCATTTGTAATTATGGATCCACCAGGAACGAGGAGTTGAGACTGGAAACGTGAACTGGAAAAGCTTATCAGTCTGATCTGAGACCAGTGATAATCCACAACACCAGGACTCTGAATCTCTTTTTATGGAGAGCGCATGTTATTTAAAACCCCATCCGTCACCAGTCTAGTAAGTCCTTTTTATTTAGGTGTAATAAAAGCATAGCATTCGCACACAGTCAGTGATTCCTGTAGCTCAATAGTCTTATTAAGCTATTTGTTAGCTGGACAAGTGTGTGTTCGTGTGTGTGAACAGTCCTCCATTATCTTGCCAGTGAAGTGGACAGGTGACCTTCCTGTGGTACAAAGTACAATTTGGCAGAGCACACACACACACACATACACACACACCATCAATCTCCCTTACAGCCACAGGAAGGAAAGCAGACAGCGTTTCACATCTCCCTCTGTTTCCTTCCATTACAATGCAAACGAGAGCACTTAGTACTTTCTGCAGGGCTTCACTTCTGCCCCGTCTGTGGGTTTTCCCAACGGGGATACATGAAGACTTTATGACGGCCTGGACTGTGAAGAGCTGTGAGTTTTAGCTCACAGAGGAAATGGGAATTAATCCACACACGGTTAAAATAATCCCCCCGCTCTCGGGAGAATCCTCTGGCCTGCTGAACTTAACATAATTACACTTATTTCAGCCCTACTAACCTACTGAAACAACATCACGGGAAATGTCACAAGGGGCCTTTACGTTAAGAAACAGACAGCCAGGCTTTGTGTTTGTTTCTACCTGATAGTCTGTGACCAGTAAATGTGCATAAAATGAACAGCTGCCGGACTAAACGAGCAGTGACCACGCACTAACAAACATGCAGAGCTGTTAATACTACAGTGACTTGCTATAGACATGACACAGTATCTAAGACCAGGAAGGAGATCAGGTGTGTGGAGGTTTTTCAACACTGCCTGTAAGCATAGTGGAGATTTTGGTGATGCTTTAAACTTCCAGGTTAAATATTACTGCTGTTTAAATTACATTTAATCAGTTACAGTTATTTTACAACTATTTCAACTAATCCCATGAAAAGACAGGAACCAACACTTAATGTATTGTGTAGCTTAGCTTCTTCCATAGACGTCCACTGTCATCAAAAAACTAGTCTAAGAGCCACAGTGTTGCACTGGGTGACATATTCTTTCATCACAATGCACGTGGATGATTTTATCATCCTAAAGGCCAAAGTGCTGCTACTGAATGAAAGTGAGAATATGAAAGACGGACAGATAGAAACATGTGTTAAGTGTACTAAACCCAACACTTCCTGTACTTGTTTTTCACAGTAAAAGCACTATAGTGAACTGAGAACTGACCAGGAACAGAGGCATCCCAGCTTAGTTCGGTTTGACAGATTCAAATTCAGAAAAGCTTTATTGATCCCCATGGGAAATTGCTTTGTACAAACCGCTCAACACACAGTTAGAAAAAGATGAAATACTACAAAGTTACAGCTACTATAAAGATGATGTAACCANAGTTAGAAAAAGATGAAATACTACAAAGTTACAGCTACTATAAAGATGATGTAACCATAGCACTAATTATAGTAAAAATGTGCAAATGCAAATGTGTATGCCAAGGGTAAACGGAAATGTGCAAATGGTAAGTAAATAACAGTAAGAGTCAATATTGTAAAAATGCTAACAATAATGCTAAAATGCTAATGCTGATAATAATGCTGATAATAATAATAATAATAATAATAATAATAATAAAGGACAGGTTAAGCATTTTTCAAGCCTTAATACAACCTTCATGTGTCCATATGTAAATAACAATAAGAGTCAATATAGTAAAAATGCTAACAATAATGCTAAAATGCTAATGCTGATAATAATAATACAACCCTCATGTGTCCATATTATATGCACGTTAGGAGTTTCTGTAATCATCCTGATGGCCTTGAAGTGATCAGCCTCTCCTTTGACTCCAATGGAAAACAGTTCTCTTCCCTCTGATGCTATTTTCAGGCTGCAGCAGCCTGAGTTGGCCAAATCAAACTGGGATCATCCAGAATTACAGTTACTTCTGTGGAAAATGTGCGATACCATCCGTCCACTGCAGCTCAGCAAGCAAATAAAGGTCAGAGAAAATGACGCTGTCACTCTAAAATGAATGCAATGTAAATTTGAAGGTTGGCCACTTGATCTGTCTGACACTGTTCCCTTGTCTGCTGCAGTCACAGTGTATAGAGCGGAGGAATGATAACAGCATATCCAACACAGATAAAAACCTGAACCTATCCTTTAATGTCGCTTAGAGGTTGCTCGAATTTCACATTTATTCTTAACATCTTGTTCCACACTTTGAACTCGGCAGTGAAGCGCTGATGCTTTCACTGCACACACATTATACTGTACACACACACACACATCACTGAGGTGCTGCTAGTGTCCATATTCTGACATATCCTGAACAGTCACTAAATGGAGCAACTTTAACCAATCACATCTCTGCAGCACAGTATGTACCATCTGCAATAATGGCTACTGAGCCCCTTCTCCCAGAAATAAGTTTATATACAACTAATTAGCAGCTAATATGTTTTGAAGGAGATTTAATGCTGAGGGAATTATGTTTTGCATTAACATAATGAGGAAAGGTTAATTAACATACCTGGGAAGTTGTGAAAATGTTGACAGTGAGCTGATGTTTACTAACAACATATTTCATTTGTTTTCCATCAAAAATCTTGCGATGCGCCATCTACTCGTAGTGACTACAGCTTTATTCAACATTTCAATGGTTATGTTTAGGAAGCGGCAGGAAAAGAACCTGTTTTATTTTAATGCAGCAAAGGTTCATCGCGATCCTTCTCTAACCTTAACCAGAGTGCTTTAGTTGCCTAAACAAAGTCTGTATGCTAACCCTGGATGTGGTGTCACAATCCTGCACTTTGTACGCCCCCATCCATCCCGTCCACCTCCCTGCAACTGCAGCGCGGAGCGTAAAATGTAGTGTTTCATTCGCTCAAACACTGACTGTAAACATGATCCGTGCAGCCAGGACATTTGTGAACACAAATTAGTTGTATATGAACCTTATTTCTAGGACACAGGGTTGTGCTAGTTAAGCAAAGAAGCCGTATGCACTTCACAGCGTGTGAAGTGGGAGATCGGGGCTATGTCAGCTGCTCAGTTTCTGATCCAGAGCAGTTCAGAAAATATATCACAAGGAACCAAAAGTGGATCTGCACTGACTGTATGAACCCGCTGGATAAAGACAGGCAACCCAGAGGAAGGGATCACCGTGGGAGAAGGTGAAAAGATGAGCGAAAAGTTCGACCTGCTTCCCATCGGCTTTATATTTAGATGCTCTTAACCTCCCATTGAGCTGCAGTGTGCAGCACAGAGGAGTGAAGCCAGCGGAGCAGTGAAGTGTTTTACTGCGCAGGAGGGACGGGCAGCAGAGAGACGGAACAGGAGACAGAGACAGGTGCGTGAGAGACACACTGTGCAGACAAACGGGGAGAGAGTTTGACAGATGTGGAGGCAGGTCGAGAGGGGAACACAGAGACAGACAGAGAGAACGTGTCGCGCACGAGGTAAAACAAGAACCTTCTGTACAGCTCGTACAAGACGCCTAAGGCGACTCTTCAAGGGAGGCTCCATCAGCGCTTCCATTACACTGCTGCGGCACACAAACGGCACGGTGGTCTTTTTAATTATACTCGTATATGCTTAAAATGTACAGGAATGCTATCATGTTATCTCTCTCAACCCCTTGTAGCACACTTTTAACATGCTGTAAAAGTAAACTGCCTCATTCTGCAAATGAGATACGCACATGCAGGGTTAGGGTTTTCCCTCTGCACTGCATCTGTGGCAGCCCTGTGCAGCAGCCACGGGGCCACGGGGAGGGGCCTCATTAGCGGGATGATGCGTCAGTCCATATTTCGCTCCTCACGCACTTCAACGCGTTATTTTCTTCCGTGCATACTCTCTCCCTCCTCTCTCCCCCTCTAACGCGGTTCAAAGGGAAGCAACAGAATCCACTCTGCAGATGGAATATAATTATTTTTTTCAAGCCAAGCCTGCATTTTGTTTGTCATCAAAATTCAATTCACAGGCACAAATTTAAAGTCAGCGCCAGGTTGCAGCGCCAAAATGTTACGTTTAGATTTTCAGATAACAGCACGGAGGAATTAGCTTCCACGTTAATTAACTGGTAGATATTTGATGGTGTTTATTGGAGGTTAATTAGTCCTCGGCTGATTGTCAGCTTTCATAAATGTGTTGCTTGCTGATTGCCTTTCAACAACTCAAATGCTCAGATGTGAGCGAAATTGATTTAGTATCAAGGTTATTTTTTCCACAACAAAGTAAAAAAGTGTTGTGGCAGGAAAAAAAAGAGCATGATGTAACTACAGAGTGACATGTTTAACAGGATATGTCCAACTTATGGTGACTTTGTCAGTCATTTGATAAGGCAAACTTGAATTTGTGTACTTCTTCCTCCGTGCACACACACTGAAATTCAGAGAGATCAGGGGGGCACAGGTTGTCTTCAGTTCAGTAACTTGAAGCAACTTCAGCAGAATTTAAAATTTAGATTTAGATCCTGACGCAGGAGGGAGCTCCAACCAGCTGCAAAATGATCATTTTAGAGAGCGCTTTGTTATGACTGCGGTGAGAAATACCTGCAACACCGGCTGTGACGGCAAAATAACGCCATAAATGTACGTAATGTAAAGGGCAATGACTTTATTGACATTACAGCTAGTTTTTCTTTCTCATTACAAACCATTTTTAAATGGATAAATCTAATAATATACTTGTGACGAACAGAGGGGGACCACAGAGAACTACCTCTGCAACCCTTTACGTCTTAATGGAGCGTATCAGGACTGATGTCAGTACCTTAAGTCCAAGCTATAGCTGCTGCAAGTATTTTATCCAATAATGTGCATGTGTGCACCTGGTATCTAAAGGGAAACCATGGCAACAAGATGTGAAAAGCTGACCTGTGAATGTGATGCTGCACGAGAGCTGGTTGATCACTTCTGTAAAACGAGACTGCAGAGACATAAAGTTTAATAACAGGGGAGAGGAGAGGAGAGGAGAGGAGAGGAGAAGTGAGGGGAAAACAGGGAGGAGGCAAAGGGAATAAGATGAGCACAGGGGAGGAAGGAGGAGAAAAAAGGGAGTGGTGGATAAGATGGGAAAGAAAGCAGAGGAGAAAAGGGATAGAGGAGAGAAGAGGAAGACAGTAAAAAAGGTAGGAGGTCAGGAGATGAGAGGAAGGAGGAGGAGACAAGGGAGTGACAGACAGAGGTAAAGAAATAGGGACAAAGGAGGAGGGGGGAGTGGAGAAAAAGGGGGAGGAGAATATACTGGGAAAGACAACAGAGGAGGAAAAGGATAGAAAAGAGGGAGAAGAATAGAAGAGTAAAAAGGGATGGGGGACAGGGGATGAGAGGAAGGAGGAGGAAGTGAGGGAGTGGTGGATAGAGGGAAAGAAAAAGGAGTAGAGGAAAGGGAGGAGCAGAGAAAAAGAGGAAGGAAGATGGGAAAGAAAGCAGAGGAGGAAAAGGATAGAGGAGAGGAGAATGAAAAAAGGGAGGCTGAGAGGAGAGGGCAAGAAGGGGAGATAATTGAGAGATAAGATAGAAAGGGGGGAGGAAGGAGGGAAAGAAAAGGAAGGAGGAAAGAAGAGGCAGGGAGAGCAAGAAGGATGAGGGAAGAATAGAGGAAAGGAAGGGAGTGAATAAAAAGGGAAAGGATGGAGGAGAGGAGGAAAGGAAAGGGGAGGAGAAGGAAAATGGAGGCGAGGAGAAAAGAATTAGCTGTCTTTCTTTACGGCTCTCCTGGGATCCTTGACCTGAGCGCTGGCCAATTTAAACACAGGGCTTTAGAGATGGCGTGTGTGTGTGTGCGTGTGTGTGTGTGTGTGTGTGTGTGTGTGTGTGTGTGCGTGCGTGTGCGTGTGTGTAACAGAGACAAGGGACGACTGCTGATCCCACAGCCCGACCTAATGACCAACCCTCTGATGTCAACCCCATGAAAACAACACAATGCTCCAGCTGAGCTTTAATTGGCTGAACAAGCCGCACAGGTGAAGTGTCAGGTGGGGTCCTCGGGTCTCACCTGTCTCACAGCGGCGTCCTGTGAATCCTGAGGGACAGACGCACGTGTTGGGGGACACGCAGGTCCCACCGCTCCTGCATCCCTCCTCGCAGAAGGCTAGAAAGAGGAAAACAGATGTGTTAGCCGGGCTCGTCTTCATACGCTGAATATCAGAGCAGCCGCGGCACAAAAAAGCCTTTGAACTCATGCAGTTTAAGGTTTGGTGAAGACATTACAATGTGCAAAGTGGTTCCCCAGACTGCGTTTTAAAAGCAGTGCAACACTTCTGGGAGGAAACACTGACACGTTTGTCATTCACATGGGTTTCTAAATGCTGTTTTTATGTTTGGATGTGAGCGTAGTCAGGATGTGAAGTGCCACGGGGCAACTTGATAAAATATTATCACAAGATCTGAAATGGAAATATTGTGCGCCTACACTTCACCCCCCCCCCCCCCCCCGTAAAAAAAGAAAGAAAAGAAAAAAATGGCTGCAGTTTTATTACTGACATCATCTCGTACGCGGCTGAAAACAGTAACCTGTCCTCTTGAAATTCATTTTGCTTTATTGAAAGTCTCTGATGTGAAATTTGTCTTTCGAGTGGTTATCATCTGGAGGACAGCTTCTCCACGTCGCTGCTCAAGTATCCGAGCTAAGTGATGGAGATAAAAAGGCACCATGGGTAAAAAAAAATGTCTTGGGGCGACACTGGCAAACGGCCTTTTTGTATGAGCGTGTGGACTGTGAGGGAGGACACAGGAGTTATCACCTGTTTTAGCCTGTTTTAGCTCATTGCTTTAACATCACATGTACTGTACGGCTCAGGCTAAGATAAGATAATCCTTTATTGATCCTTTACTAAAATAAAGTCATCTGATGCTTCTACTGCAAAAACCTGAACTGAATATTGTGTTTTTTTATTGCGTTTCTTCTGAAAGCTCCGTCGTACTGCTTACAAGGATGGAACAGACTTTTTTTGTAGACACTCAGGCTTGGCTCCAAGGTAAGTGGACTGCTTTTATTCAGCACATTTATCCTGCAAGCACTTTAGAAAGCCTCAAATTCACCCACACACACATTCAAACGCTGATTACGGCGAGGCGTCGCGCAATGAGCTAACCTCAGAAGCAGATCTGAGGTTCGGCCTCAAGGACAACCTGCTCTGCCACCTGAGCTGCTGTTGTGCCACACTTGAAAGAAAAGCGATAACATCCTGACGTGCACGGATCTGCAGCCTCATATTTTCTTTTGTAGCGTGTATTTTAGAAGTGGCTGGTAAGATGAAGGCACTTGCATGCAGAAAGAAAAGTCCTTACACCTAAATGACAACGATTATCGTCGTCTGTCAGTGCCTCCAAATGATCCACCTGACTCTTCCAAACATGAATCATGAGTGTTTTCTGACCTGCCACCACTTTAGTTAAAATCTGGTCAAGTTAAGGCCATTTAAACTACTAAGCTGACGTTAGGGAAAGATGACCTTCACGGCTTCAATAAACCAGAGCTGACAGCAGTCTCCATCGTCGAGGTCATACACTTCCTACACTTAACCATCAGCGCCTCCTTCACGCCTCCACCCTGCTGTAAACGCCTAATCACACCATTCGATGGGGCATTTCACTAAAATGAACAGAAACTTTGCAGGTGAATGCTAGTGTGACCAAGTCCTGAGAGGTTATAACGCTGTCTTTGCCTTTGCTGCTGGTAGAAGAGGACTCTCATTATTTGCTCCACCACTAGAGGTCACATGTCTGGAGAATGTGTCGGTGAGCACAGCCTCAAAAACAGCACTGAAAGACTAAAGTCCAAAAATAAAGCTCAAACCTGGCCAAGCAGGGATAATAATTTAATCAAGGTGTCAAAATGTTTAACTTTGACAGGCCATAATTACTTCACCACCGGTTGGATTTAGATTAAATTTGGTTAGATGATGCATGGCGTTATTGATCACCTGCAGAGCCGCCTGCATCATTCATGAGCTGTCATCTCACTTGTCTACTTTGCAGTTATTTGGAAATCTTATCACAGTGCATGTGCGTGCACGCGTGTCCGACAATGCCACCGCCTTTTGCTTGAAGCGGGCAACGCAGGCGACTGCGATGAGACGAACACACAAAGGAGAAGGTCGAGGAGGAGCGTAGCCCACAAAACAAAAGGAAGAGCGAGCGCTGGGAGAGACAGTGAGGAAGAGTAGTTAGCCTGTGCTTAAAGCGAGGAGGATTAAACCAAAAAGAGGGCAGACTTAATTGAGCAAGTTCATTAAAGAGAAATTACTTGAGTATTTCTAAGCTTAATTAATGACATGATTTGAAAAATGAGCCTTAATGGGCTGAAAAATCTATTTATAGTCACATACACAGGCTGTAAGTGTAATATCTGCGTGTGTGTGTGTGGGTGTAATATATGTGCAGCAGCTTTTCTGCTTTGGTTTCTGACTCCAAAGAAACATGATCTCTCCTGTAAAGTTAAAAAAAAAAAGTGCTAAATATACAAACGAATGCATGCAATAAGTAAAAGCAGAGTCCCATGCCAGACGCTATTAGAGCTATTAATTTGACTGGTTTCACTCTTTAAGGAGTTCTATCAGGCCCTCATTAGGAGCGTGATTGCCTCTGTACTAATAAACCTCACACTTAAAAATTAATTACACTTATATTGACTCAATCTATCTCCAGCTCTTATCATCGTTTCACCACCATCAGCATAACGCCGCCTGCCTGTCCAACTAATGCCTGCCAAAGACGAGGGGGCTTCGCTGCGGGTGGGTGGGTCGTATGTTTATGTGTTTTTCAGTCAGAGCTTATGGAAACACTTTTTTTTTTTGCCCAAAGACAACCCCCACTTTCCAGTCGCCTCCAGCATTTTATTCTTGTTGTTTTATTCTTGTCAGGATGAAAAAAGATATTGACAATCCACTGAAACTCAGGTTTATCAAAACAACATGGGCACATTATAACATGTGTTAATGTGAACTTGGAATGCAGTCAAATTGTTGGATTAAAATGGATTAAAACTCACAGTAAAATAATATAGTAAATAATACAGAATAAGACAACTTCAGCCCAGCTCTAACGCATACACGTCAAGATGTGACTTAAAATACCATGTGGGATATAAAGATGCTTTTTAAGCGGACGTGCAGACATTTTTGGCTTAAGTGAACTAAAAGCAACAAGTTCAACAGTCACCTGTCATCGGCTAACATTTGTTTCAATAAAAGCCGGTGAAATAAACAACGTGCTTGTGTTCCTGCATGCGGCTTTTCCGCCCTCCCTGCAACAAAAGGCTTTGTTTTGGAAGCTCAAGCCAAATTCAGTGACGCCTGAACACTTTTCCTTGCAGCGTCGCAGCCACGAATGTCTGCAGGTGGGAGGTCAGGCGTGGTGTGCATTCATCCCAACGCTGATTGTGATCGTGTTGACATTCTTTAATTCAATTTACGACAGTGGGTGCAAAATGGCGACAAGACGTTTGCCCTTGAAATCGCTTCGCTCGATCTCTGTCGGGTGTACAGCTTGAACTCTCTGAGGGATTTCTTTGAGAGGAGAAATGGCTGTTTTCAACTGTAGGGTGTTTTTTTTTTTTTCTCCTCCACACAGACGTGTGATGGTAGTGATGGTTTTCCATTCCCGAATAAAAAAGTGGTGCAGCTGTTGAACAACCGCAGCAGAGAACGTGGCGCACCGCTGAGGAAGAGTGGCGTTTCACATCCTGTACAGCGGAAGACAAACGTACGAAGATGAGAGGTACAGCTGCACTGCACTCTGCTCCGTTTCCTTCTCCTGTGGTTGTAGAGATTGATCTCTGTGCTCTCACTCTGACACCATAACGTGGTGTTTACCATCGATGCTACAGATCACTATCATGCTCCATTGTTGCTGGAAATATCTGAACCCTCCACAAACTCTGTAATCTCAACACCGTCTCACACAAAGCATCTCACTAACACTTCACCTCCGTCCTTCATCTTTCTCTCCTCTTTGTGTGCCTTGCATCAACTTGCAGCTCCTCCCCTTGCCTGACCTCCACCTTACATTACCGGGACCCCCCCCCGCTACAGCGACAAATACCCAGTTCTGGGGCTGTGAGGGGGAGACAGCCCTCCTTCATTGTAGTCCCGTGACCTCCAGCTAAACTATCTCACTGCTCAACTGAGCCTGTTGCTGACTCGTGACTTCCAGAGACATGCTTATAACCACAGATTTGCTATTTGAGTTTCCCATTATGGGCCTAGATTGCTTTCCAGTGGGTGGTGAGAATGGAATCATTCCACTCTGTGCCGTGGCTAACAGCCACATTCACGGTCGTTGGGCGTCCAAGGATCCATCTCAGAATTAAGAGCAGGGACACAGAGAAAGCCGGTGGATATTCCACAAAATCAAGTAGGTATGAAAAGAGAAAAACGAGCTTTCTACGGTAGAATAGAGCTGAAATAATAATTAGAGTCTCATGAGTGTAGCACAGCGCGGTAATATGCTGCATTAAGACATTGTGAGCCTCTTGATAATGGTGTAATCTCAAACTTAAAGTTCGAATCTTAAGAGTTTAAAGCTGCGTTTCTCAATATTTTTAAACTTGGCCCTAATATTGAATCAAATAGCATGTGTAATGTGAAAGGGGTCACTCATAGCCCCAGTTTGTGCCTCTCCTGTTTAAGTATTGGTAATGTGCTGGAGTTACAGTGCTAGGCATCAGCTTCTCTGAAAGACAAAATACCTGACGATGTTTGAAATACCCAGAGAGCCGATTAACAACGCTTACTGCTGCTCTGAAGGGATTCCAGAATCCTCAAAGACCCTTCGAACCATCTGGATGAGATGATATTCAGTCCGCTGCAGCATGAAAAAAGACTTTTAACCTGTTTCTCAAGTTCAACACAAAGTCAACTTTGGGAAATCAAAAGCAGACTCCGACTCAGCCCAAACAAAGATCGTCCGTGCGGTTGCTGGAGAGGAACTTGGGAAATGAGTTAAAGTCTATTTGATTGAGCAGCATATGGAATATTTTTCATCCAGATGGTTCCAATAGTCTTTGAGGTAACACATTAATACACGAGAGGCACAAGGTACAATTAGGTGATTAATTATTATCCAGCTCTGCTTTTTCATCTCTTTTAGCACATTGTTTCGGTTTTATGACACATTTACTGAACAGGTCAGTCTCTCAGGAACAGAAACTCGCAGTGTTTCTTTATTTAGTATGATGTTTCACTCATCCATCTCATACAGCAGGTTTATTCCTGTTTCTACAAATCTGTCAGTCCACTCAGACTCGTGTGAGACTTCAACTGCAGTCCATGTTTTTACAAATCTAATTTTGTTTTGTCTTGTATGCCTTATTGAGAATAATGATGACAAGAAGGCAATATCACACGAATCTCTTGTCAAAATATGAAGCACTGTATATCAACAGCGATCAATCAAGGCTCCTAGTTTCACTGAGAATACGTAAACACAGAGTGAATAAAGCAGTGCCTTTGGAAGTGTGTCTGATATGTTCTGCCAGATGGACAGTTGGTTATGAAGACACTGACAGCCGTAATGGAGGTCAGAGTCACTTTGGATTGTATGGCTGCTAATCTCATTAGCAATTAAGCACTGCTGTCATCATCTAAAAAGCCAGACTTTATTCTCAGGAGTTGGTGATCAAATTAGAGCTAAAAGGAGAGCGAATTTTGGTCTTCATCAGGTCAGAACCACAGTTTCAAATTAATGATAATTTCATGTCTGCTTGATGCACAAATCAGCATCTATTTGCTAAAGTCTTTTAACAATGTTAAAAGGTGATAAAATGCCAGGGCTGTGTTCCTGCGCCCCTAGTGGCCAAAAGCAATTATTGCAACCTATCTATAAATCTAAGCATGTCTTGCTGATATCAAGAAGAGGGAAAGGATGACAATAAAACACATCACAGAGCGCTCCTGAACACACCATCAGTCGTTGTGACAGAGGGGTATCTAGATAATGGACTCTAAACTCCTTATTCTTCTTCTCTCTCTCTCCCACAAACCTGATCTCAGGGGAAGTCAGAGGCGTCCTCTCAGTTTCTCTCTCTGCAGTGTATCTGAGTAATATCTGCCTCGTTTCCCTGCTAATCAGTGCAGAACAGCAGGCTGAAATGGAGAGGTAGAAGTCCACTGTCAGACTGAAAGGAGGTCAAACAGGCCAGAATCTCAGCTAAGAATGAATTAATGCAAACCCATTTACTCATACAAATGCCTCACTTTGTTATGCATCAGAGTAGAGGCAGTTCACCCTTGGCTGTACTCTCTGTTGGGCATTTACTGAACATCACAGATAATGACCGCACTTACAAGACAATAAGGACTCAGGCCAGGCGGTCGGCATGGATTAAAGACGCATTAAGGAAGATTTTTACTGCCATAATGTATCTGCAGAGGGTTGAAAGGGTGGTTGATCAATAAGGCTGACATGACAATTAATTCCAGCAGGTGCTTTCAGAGATTTCTCGCTCTGGAACGAACCAGCGCTGCCAGCGAGTGAGCGAGCGAGCGGCCAGGGTTGTGACCCACGTGGGTTTCCATGTAAAACTACAATAATAAAGCAATTCCAGGAATAAATATAGTTGCATAATTTTACCTTTAATCATTCTTCTAAATGATGTTTTTACTCCTATTAAAGGACTTTTTAGCTGGTGCAGAAACAGTTGCTGGGTAACACATACGAGTTAAATGTATTTCATAAAAAACTGCACGTGGGAGGGATTCTATTCAATTTCTATTCAATTACACTTCAATCACTTATTGGAGATATACTGCCATAGATAAGAAGAGAAAGTGAGGTTTAGTTTTCAGGCAATAATTTTCACTGATAATATGTTCCATTAAGGTTTGTGCAGCCTAATCCTGCAAAATTAATTCGATTTTTGCATGCAGTTCAGGTGCTGTGATACCTGTCAGCAGATGTGATCTTTAATAAAACTAAACCTGTCAGTGAACTACAGTAACCATAACTCACCGCACCTCTATCTGTAGTGTGTGTGTGCAGAGAGACAGTTTGAGATGCTGCCTCTGTAACCAGATGGTGGCAGAACGCTGAGCTGACACTCGTTTACGTTCGACAGGCAGACTGAAGGACGTGAGCGAAGTGATAACCAGATTTTCTTCTGTGCCACATTTTCCAGATGTAAAACAGCTGTCAGTGTCGAAACGGCCTTCTGAGACTCTTGCAGTACTTTCACTTTAAAAGCATTCGAAGCTCTCTTTTTTTTTTCTTGTGTACATAGTTATCCATTATCAGACAGCCCTGCCTAATGCCACTTTAAAATCAGAGGATTGCTGTCTCGAGAGTTAGATTGATCTATTAAAAGCACGTTCTATAATCCTAATCCTAAATCACATTTTTATAAAATCCACAACTAAAAGGTTGCCCTCAAAGACTCACCAGTGCTCTGTCGGATGCTCCTGCTCAGCTTCGGTTGGAAATGTGCTCAGAATGACCACATACAAACGTGTCATTGATGTTCAAGACATGTCAAGTACACCCTAACAGGCTACCACCTGAAAAACACCTGAGGCACCAGCACAGAGAATCAACAACATGCACTATTATTATTATTAGAGTACTGATGTCTGTGTTTTTATCCACAAAGCTGGATGGTTGTCTTTCCATCTGCCTGCCCACATAACAACACTGACACAATTTAAGTAAGATGGCCTTAACATTGCGACGGCTCGCGTTTATTTTCCTTCCTGTCTACTGCTGCGAATGCTACCTTTACATTTATGCTCATTCTATACACCGCTAGGAAGCTAAGATTAGATAGAGAAAGCAAAAACAACATCCAGAGTACTTCTAAAAGTCAACAGTGGTTTCTTGTAACCACGACCTCCATTGTTCTTTAACGCCAATCAAGTAGTTTTAGGTGCTGAAACCCAATCAAGCCGTAATCACAGATGCTGATGAAACATTTTCGGTCACAGTTTTTGGAGGCTCTGACAAACAATGTGCAGCTGGTGATTGGGGTGCCACATCAGGAAATATTAATATGTGACCATAAATCAAATTATGTTTGTATTCACCATTTATACAGCAGCGTCCCCACAAGACAAACCGACAGAGTTACCACCTGACTGTGAGACCCTCTCAGCTCTGAAGAGCTTTTTAGTGTCTTTCAGGTTATTGTTTCGGTTCACTCTCACACAGTGGACCATTTAGCAGTGAAAGAGGCAGATATTTCCCTCATGGGTTGGCGGAGAGAAAAAAAAATGGAGCTAGGAGGAGAGCAAATATTGGACTTGTCATCAGGTGGACGCGAACGCGACTCCACATGAATGTTAATGTTGTTATGGCTCGACGCGTGAATAAGCAACTGCTCGCTGGAAAGTTTGCCAGAGCAACTTCAGAGGTGACAATACTGCAGTGTTTATAGCTTGTTTCTGCTTCCTACCCCATGGCCAACAATATTAGTCTAGTTTATTAAATTTATTTATATCAGGGACCACGAACAACATACATTTATCACAATAAAGAGGAGAGATGCTTTGTAGCAGATTTAACTAGCAGCTAATTTCCATCTGCAGTCTGCGGGCAGGTGAAAGGAAGCAATAAAACACAGAGCAAAACCTGTCATCTGCACTACAAATGGACCAGCAACACACACACACACACACACACACACACACACACACACACACACACACACACACACACACACACACAATAACACATTTCATGGGAATAAACACAAAACAGAATCCAAATATTAAAATATTATCGTACAGAATATCCAAAGTTACAAAACCGGGTTGTCAAAATGCCAAATTAAGGTTGACAACTGCTTACTTAAAATCAATTTTTCTAACTTAACGGGAGAAAGTTTCTCAGGCTGATGGGGAGCTTATTCCACTCTTTAATGGCATTTAAAGAAAAAGCAGATTGTGCAAAGGCAAAGTCTCATTTAGGGACGCCACAATCTCCCCTTGAAGCAGACTTTGAAGCTCTGTTCATTAGCTCAGAGCGGAGCTGGACAGCAGTGGAGGAGCAGCATTATGGATGATCTTATCCACTAAACGGACATCTGAATACAGAATTGAGTTGTCAAAGCTTCATATATTTTACATCACAATGATGATCCCATTGGGGTTTCCAGCCGAGGACTTTCAGGGCTTGTTTATGAAGTGGTTTTAAGACAGTCTTGTTTGGCTGATCACTGCATTCAAATATGTCTTAAAGGTTTTGACTTACAGCGAACTCCTCATGTCTACAGTTAGCTATATTTCAATACATCTTTTTAGCACACATTATGGATGTATGAGTGGAATTGAGAGTAACATCTAAGTATTTAAACTCATCAACATTTTTATTGTGTGTCTATCCACATAAATATTTGTAAAAACCCTTGTTTTTATTGAAACAAAAAATACATGGTGACTGTTTTCTCAGTATTCAAAGATGTAACTGACTGAGCCACTGCAGCTTTTTCCATTGTTAATTACAACATGGCAGCAACTTGTTCAGTGCATATAAGACCATGGCTTATATATACATCATCACACAGATAGATAGAGAGTTGATTCATTGATGCATGCACTCAACAACAACGGGCCTAACATGGAACCCTGAGGCACCCCCATAACGCAGCTCTAACAGGTGATGTTTGCCAGTGGGCACGAAATAAATAAATGTGGGTTTATAGTTGAATTCTATATGGTTTAAGTTGTTGTGGTGATGTAAATAAACATACTTACTGTGTATTGGCTCCTGCTTGGATGTGGATCCTAAGTGTGGGTGTGTGTATGTTTATAAATGCATTTACTTGCTGAGCTGAAGTACAAATGAAGTTATAGTATGTGTATGAAAAGAGTTTGGTGACTCTAAGTTTTTAAAGAGAAGGTGTGGCAGGACTCTGTGAATAAATAACAGCAAAATGACTGCAAGCCAAAACAGCTCTCTTTACTGGGGGACTTTCATTTGGTATTTTTTTATGAAGAAAAAAAAAAAAATCAATTTCTGAATAACAACGGAATAAAACAACAACAAAAAACATTCATCTCAGTGCCTCTTTCTGGACTGAATCTGTGTGTGGCAAACATTAACTGGCTGTTCACGCCACGTCTGGATGATTTTATCTATTTTCATCTGTGGAAGAGTCGCGGGGGCATGAACCTATCAGAGCAGCGAGGATGGGAGGAGCAGGAACGCCCTTGGCAACTGGATGTGAGGAGCTTTCATAACCAAGGGCGGCGCAGGACGAACGACTGCCTCTATCTGAATCCATTACTGAGACACACACACAGGTAGGCGAGCTAACACCACCGCTTCCTCCTGTTGCACTGATAAGATGAGGTTTATTGCTGAGAGGCGACACGTAGGGCTGGAAATACCCATGACCCATGCTGCTGGAATCTGGAGGAGGGATATGCATCACATCGAAACACGGAGTGAATTTGATGTTATGAGGAAGATTATGTTTGGAAGATCTTCACTGGTTGGTCCAAAGTGGTACTTTGAGTCTGTGGCTTCCCATCACACTCAAGTACAAGGACAAATGCACTATTTTTCTTTTTACATTTGTCTATAAGATGGGTATGAGATTTTTGCCTCCATGACAATTCAATGGAAAAGTATTGAAAGACTCAGAAGCACTGTGTCTTTCCACATAATCATATTAATTGTTATGACTTTAAAACATGTTTTTTAATTTCATATTTTCTAAGAGGGATTTTTCACAACCTGGTTGGGTGAACTGACCCTTTGAGGCTTATCAGTTTTGAGTTTATCCAGAGTTTCACTAAAAATGTGCATATCAATTTGGAGCAGATTGGTTTAACATAATTTCCACCAACACTTTATGTCCCCTGGCATCAACAAGTCCTATCTCTCCTGCTGCAAGAGGACAATGATCCTTGCAGCTGACAGTAAACATGGCTCCTTTATGAAGTAAAAAAAAAAAAAAAAAAAAAAGTTGAGAGAAAAATGTGAGAAAATGAGCTGATGATTATGGATTAGCTTGCAAAAGGGGTTTTCAAAATGTGACTTTCACCTGACTTTGAGTTTAGCATTTTTTTAAACAGTAACTACAAACAATTTGTTGGCCATCGTTCCAAATGGTTAATGGTAGAGACGATCACCATATTTTCTTACCGTAAGCGGAAAACAAATCATCCAAACTGGAAGTTGTAAACATTATTTAGATTTTGCATTTTCCACTGTACTCGTGCAAATGCAGTTTTACAGTGTGCATTTGGTACCTTTGTTCTCACTATGGTTCAGATAATATGGATGATTTGTGGATTTTACAACCTTATACAACATTTAAAAAAAAAAATAATAAAGAAACTTGCGAGTTATATGTCATCATATCCATGTCTGACAACCTGCAGCTGTAGTCTCTACTCATATCCGACAGGGACGAGGGCCAAATCTCATAAAAACTCATTGTGTTTTCACACTAATTCATTCTCTACAAAGATACTGAGAGCAAATAGCAAGCAAGAAAAGCCTTTAAAAATATGACTCTGCATACTAAACCTGTCACTATCGCCCTGACAGACAGCACATGGAAGAGACAGAGGACAGATGAGGGGTGGGAAATAGACAGATGAAAGAAGAGAAGGGAGATGATGGAGGTGACAGCTGAGAAATCTGCATTAAAAGAGGCTGCGGATGAGCCGGGGATGTGAAGTGGATATGCTTCTGTGTGTGTGTGTGTGTTTCTCATGCAGGTGGAGGCTCCATCATGCAGAACAGCAGCTGGTATTAAAGGCAGGTAAAGGGAACAGAAGCCATAATATCCTCCCACGAAGAGATGGCTGCTGCTTCATTTCTTTCACTCTCTCAACACACTAAGCTCTGTTTCTAACTCTCAGTTTTCTTCTAGCACCAGCAGCAGGTCAAAGTTTTCAACCATCCAGTGAACCATCCCAACAGGTACGATGAATTCGGCACATTTCTGATGGAATTTACTAAGTCCGACGATCCCCTGACTTTTCATGTTGCGCCATTCAAAATTTCAATTTGGCCCATACTGTGCTAAATACCTGCAAAAATAATGACATCCACATCAGCCTCAATTATAGTTTGTGTTGAGAGCTGATTAGCAAGTAGAGGAACAAGTATTCAGATCTTTTACTACAATATTCCATTGCAAGTGGAAATTCTGCTTTCAAAATTGTTCTTATGCAAAAGTATGCGAGTACTATTGGACAAATGTAGTCAGAATGTAAAAGCAAAGCAGCCAAATTGGGCTCTATCGGTGTTACATTACTACACATTATGCTATTGTGTGAATATTATTGATGCAGTAACATGTAAACTGCATTTCATTTGGCTGCAGCAGAACTAGTTTTAGTCATGTGCTCTGTGGTTTCATTTACTGTATAACAGTCTATTGTACTTTTTTATGCTCATTGTAGTAGGTTTTTTTTTAATAATCTTACCCTGAAAAATAACTCGTAATTACATCTGCCAAATAAATGTAGATTCTCCACCATTGCAATGTACTTAGTTACTTCCCACCACTGTAATTAGGACATGTTTGCGTGCTAACAAGCTAGCTAAAATGATGAGCATTACCTGTAAAACCTGTGCACGTGTTCAATGTTTTTATGTTTTGCTTCCTTTCGCACTTTATCTTGTAAACTCTGTGTTTTGTCTATGGGATTCTGCGGAAAGAAGCCTGTAAGCAGAGTCCAAGACAGACTTCCTTTGGTACTGCTAAGTTCAAGTTGTTGTACTTATTTATTTATTTCTGACATTCATACTGTAAAGTCATCTGCGTAGGAATAATTTGGATTATTCTGTCTTTTTTGGATCAGTCTCAGTCCCTTCTTATTTCCAGCTGCTTTCTTGGTGTTAAATTAAAGTCTCTGCCTCTTCCTTTGATGAGCTCTGTGTGCATTTGTGTGTGTGTGTATTACTCTCATTATGGGGACATTGTTTACACAGTCACATTGTGGGGACTCGCCTTACTTGTGGGGACAAAATGCAGGTCCCCATAATGCAAATCACTAAACTTTAGGGTGAAGACGGGTTAAGTTTAGGGTTAGTCAAGTAGTGGTTATGTTAAGGATAAGTCTCCAGGAAATGAATTAAAGTCTTAGTAATGTCCCCAAAAGTGATGAAAACCAAATGTGTGTGTGTGTGTGTGTGTGTGTGTGTCTGGCTCTCCAAATTTCCTGCTTGGCAGAAACATTGCTCTAATTAGCTGAAACCTGGGTATCAGATTCTAATAAACACACACAAAAGCATGCACGCAAACACCTCGCCACACCGCACACACACACACACACACGCGCACGCACACACACACACACACACACACATATGATAGATCTATATACAGCTGATCCCATCATCTGCACTGATGAAGTCCTGCCTGTCTGCCTCTCTGTATCTTTGTGTTCTTTACTGATACGGAAGTAGAAATAATAGATCATATCCTGACTGTGACAGCAACTCAGACAAAGTGACAACAACAACAAAAGGTCAATAGCTATTAGTGGACAATTTTATATGGTGACATACGATCCATATCGCTGTGCCTGTGTCCATCAGTTCATTAGTGGAGGGCTGGAATCACTGACTAGCTGAGAGTAATCACAGTACTTTTCTCAGTTATTCAGTAATAACAGTTACCTGCAGGATGGAAATAAATGAACACATTAAATTTCTCCTGCAGTGGATTGAATGCAAAGCTGTGGCAGTGCATACGTATCAGGCTTTGGCTCTTTGCTGTCATATAATGAATGTAATATAATGAATGCCAAAGTAAAGAATATAATATAATGCGAGGTTTTCAAAAGAATTCGGCCAATTAAAATGCAGAATTTGTTAAAAGCAGTCCCTGTCTACAATGTGCCCTCATATGTTTGGACAACTGTCACTAGATCGCTTTGACACTGAAGAAAACATAAAAACATGATGATTCTGAAGGAGCGCCTTCATGCTGTTAACACACCTGACAATGCTATCATCAGGAAATGATGAATCAGAGGACACGTAGCTATTCAAGTCTCAACTAAGTCCTGTTTACATTGTTGTTACTGAGCTCTGAATCTCAAGTCTCAAGTAGCTGTCACTGTCACTGATACAGTAACTTAAATGTGTGCTATGACCACTCTACTCTCTAAGTACTAGTTACAGTTTTAGAAATAATAAGCCAGCACTTCTTGATTACCTTTTTAAAGTAAAATCCTGAGCAATGGCTGTGAGTAAACACTGTTGGACTGCAGCAGCTTAAGCTTCCAGGCGTTTCACTTGTCAGTTATTTCCTCTACTTGTCTATCCGTTATTTACTGTATCTGTGTGTGTGTGTGTGTGCATGTGTGTGCAGCCTGCAGCCTGCCATAAATCAGTCAGAGCCCACAGATCTGAACTAAAGTGTTTTGGAGCCCAGAGCCTGTGGGCTTTGTGCTTTTCAGTCCCAGTCGAAACGCCGTCTGTGTTTGAAAACAGGCTTTTTTCCACCACAGCGATGTACCAGGTGAATTTCTTTATGCTATTAGCGCAGGGTGCAAATTGAATTCACTATAATTCAGAGAACGATGAGGGTGACACATTTGGTTCTGAGCGAAATTTGTTTTCTCTGAATTTTCAGTTTATTGGACAAGGGAGAGGGCATCTGGAGAAATTAAGCTAACATGAAATGCAAAGCACTACTTTATTAACAGATAAACGAATGCATTATTTATCGTCTGCACACATTGCAGGTGCTGTGCACTTGTTCCTATTAAGGCAAATAAACATCAGGTGAAAGGTGTCACTTCTCTTTATTCACTTTTGCAGCACAGGAAGACCTCTTATCTCAGCAGAGCATGCCCTGCAGCTATTGAATTTCTTTAAACGGGGAGCAGAGTACTGCTGAAACTGGTGGAGGATCTAATCAGAACAATTTCTTTTTTTTCCAGTTTGTGATATGTGCTTCACTAGTAATCATAAAAAAACATATATTCAAACAAATGTTTTTCTCTATTTTGACATTTTCTCAGCTAATGAATGTTTCCTTTTCTGCGTTTGTCAAATTACATTTTGTGTGTTATAGCCCACTGCTTGCCTTGCAATTTTTAATGGCCGTGAGGTGCTAATAACCAGTAACAAAACACCTGTCGTTATCTGCAAATTAATGCGAGGATGTGCTGAAATGAGAAATAGGAAAATTGAAAGAAGGGCATGTTTAAGGCATATGTGATAGGCTGACAGGTGTCTCAGCCAATCACAGTCAGCAGTGGAGGTTGCCACTTCCCTTCCTGACCTCAGCTTCCTTCATCCAACCTCAATGAACCATTAAAGAAACTCAAGGTGACAAAACTCCTCTTTACACTACAAGTCAGTGGTTCCTAACCAGGGGTCGGGACCCCCCCACAGTCCCCATGAGAAATCAGGAGGATCACCAGATGACTAAAGGGATAAGAAAGCAAATCTTTTCTGTAATTCCTTTGTGACATACTGGACATTTTCACTGCTTCAGACCTCTAAAGACTCTTCAAATGAAGCAATCCAAGCAGGGAAAACCATTGTTTGGTTAAAATCCTGAACACATGTCCACACTAAGGCCGTAATGTGTGATGAGGAATTACAAACAGCTTCAATTCATGGGAGTACAAGCCAAAACAGTGTGGATCCACTAGTATATGTGATATCACATCAGTGTTTTCTAATGAATACATGTGTTCTATTGTTTTCTATGCATGCAAACAGCGGGCGTGAGGCTTTCTCTCTACTTTCCTGCATTCAACCTTCCCCTCACAGCTCCTCCTGGCTCACATGCACCTTAATGATGGAGAAAAACCAGGAGAGGATACAGAGAGCAGGGGGGAAAGGGAAATAAAACCATAACACGGTGATTAGATGCATCAACAGAACCAAACCAGACACACTGCAGATGATAAGAGTTCATTTTAACTCCGCCAGAGTGGTCTTCAAACACATTCCTCCATGGATCCTGCTGGCTCCTCCTGAGAAGCTGTCAGAACATAAAACACCGTGCGTACATGTGAACTCTTTCTTCACGTTCTCCTCCCACAGACTCAGAAAAGCTACCTGTGATATTAGCAGCACCAAAGCTGTTTGTGGGTCTTTTGAGTGTAAAGTATAAATTCGAACTCCAGTCTGTCAGAGCACGTGCAGGTTTCTGAATGCTGACCAGTACAACGTGACAATCGAATCTTCAATTCAGGCGCTTAAAACTTAATCAAGTCGATGTCATTCTATGAGTACTATTAATCAGGTTTAGCATTGCTGTTGCAGAAAAGACCAGAATTGGCGTTCTAGCACTGGAGTTTCAAGCTGGTATTATTATGGGTTTTCCCTCCTCTGTATCACACTGAATCTCCATACTAAACAAAGAGGCTTCTTTGCACAGACTTAATACTGCAGAGCATCACTGACACAAGACTGATTGAAGACAAAAAAAAAAAAACCCACCACAGATCAGAGAGAATGAGGACAGCAGGCTAGATTCTCGCCTGGTGCATTATATTATATTACAAGAGTGAATCTGATAGAGCTGAACGCAAGAGAGGATTCTTCTCTTTGCTGCAGCAGCTCCATCTAACAGCAGGCCACAGACTAAAAATAATTGCCTCAAATGATAATTGCTACAAAGCTTCAAAAACAAGTAGGTTTTTTTTCTTACATTTTTTTTTTTCTACATTTGCAATTAATCATAGCTTCAGATACTGTGGTTCTCACCCAATTAAATGTTGTAAAACACTGTGCCCTCTAGCACAGAGCTACACAGCAGAGAAGCCGCTAAATGTGTTGTTCCTATCAAAAAGGGATGAAGGGGAGCAATAATTATGTAAACAGAAAATTAAATGCTTCATACTTGTAGGGGAAATGAAGGCTGACACCCACCCACCGCCACCCATTTCTCTTTCCCCCTCCCTGCAGCAAACACCCCCCCCACCTTCCCTCCATCTTTCAGAATACATTAGCCCGGGTTCCAGTGCTCACTGTTAGCTGGTTGCAACATGGTTCTTCTGTGATTAGCTCCGATAGCGAGATGAGAAAAGCACGAGTCAATGCCTTTGTCCTCTGCGCGGCTGTTTAGACTCGCTACTCAAATCCTCTCTATTTAAAACCCCTTTGTCTATACAAACCAGTCCTAGGGAATGAAACGGACCATTAACAAGATTAGCTCAGTCATTCTGCTGCCGACAAAGGCTGCTGATCATTAGGCTGGCAGCGGGAACAATACTGATCTATAATCTTATGCTGTGCTCCGATTGAACTATTGTGGCTTATTTATTGTGCTCTGAGAGAGATTACATAATGGTAGCCCTTTCCATCCCCCAGAGAATTGTAATACACAAAAGGAGGGGGCAGAGAAAGAGAGGAGGAGAAGGAAGATAGAGTAAGTAAAGGCAGAGGGAGTGTTAACCCCTCATTTCCAGTCAGCCCAGTCCATCAATAGTAGTAAAATGTGCTCTTGAGAGGGAGGCTTTTCTTCATGTGGCCCTGCAATCATCCTTGTCACGGCGGGCCGGCAGGGGGGCAGCTGCAGGCCTGCTATACGCTGGGTACTTGGCAGGTGTGGAGTTAAATTTGAACCTGCGTATGTGATTACAAAGCGTGCTAACAAGCTGGGTTTTTTCCAGCGTGTCAGATTTTGGATTTGGCAATCTCTGAGATGAATACAGTCATTTTAAATTTAAGATCGTAAATGGTGTTTTCAGATTGTGTTTTTATTCCAAAGCTGCAGTGAGGCTAAGCAGCGTGAGCCTCTACAATAGCAGCGCTCCTCCATCTATTGTCTATTTGCATAATATCAGCAGCAGGCAAATCTATTATGTCATTAACGGCCGCCGAAGGGGCAATGCATTGCTCTAGCAACAATATTAGCCATAATTACTCTGCTGTAAAACAGAAATGAGATGTGAGGTGAGAGAACAAAGCCATTACTCACACGACCACACCAGGTTGCTTGTCAGGAAAACTTAGTTAGTATAGGTCGCTTTTAACAAATGACCAGTGCTGTTGATCTTCTGCCTCCAGATGACGAATCCTGGTGTCAATCACGCAGAATCAACACCTGCAGGGTCTTTTTAGAGCTGCCTTTAAGCCCCGACAATATAAACCAGGGAGATTATTGATAGAATAAGCAGAGCCAATGTGCTGCCTTTTCAGAAACAGTGAGTAGGAAGGTTTTGCTCTTATGGGTTCCTCCACTTCAAACCTGAAAACACAGCTTAATACCAAACGTCCAGTCCCACTCTGCAGGGGTTATTGGAAGGCATTAAGGGAAAGGTATTGAATGAAAAAGAGGGCGTTCAGGGGAGTTGAGGAGGGAACAGTAAGTCCACACTTCTAAGAGGACAAGGATCTGAGAGAGGGTTTTTCCTTTAAGGTCTAATAAAAACAATCAAGTGAAAGATTCACGGTTTTAAAATCAGTGAATATACAAAGCCACATCTGTAGCTGTCCTTGCCATCCTCTGAGTCACAACAAATACAAAAGGTCAAATTATATCATTGCAAGTAAAATGCACTCTCTTCACAAACCAATGGAAATTGTTTGCCTTCTCAGAAAATAAGCCGCTGTCACTCAAGGGCGCTCATCACCTGTTCAGCTTTTAACACGTCAAGTTAATCACTCACTCTTTGGCTCCGAAACCTGATCTGGCCCCGTCTACTATGGGCTCATTGCTCAAGGCTTGCCTTATTAACATTAGCGGGGACAGGCTGAGGAGCCGCAGTCACACTCAGACTAATTCCCTTATTCCTGAGAGGGCCGCGGTGATGTATGAGGGGAATGAGAAGGGAGGCACAGGTCGATTGGCCAACGCTGTCGCCATCACACAATAATGAGATCTCAGGGGGAGGGGAAAATAGAGGCCGATTCCTCCAACTCCCTGCTCGCATAATACTAATTGGGCAGAATAGGATAGGTAAGATGTAGATAGTTTTAATGACATTATTAAAAAGTGTAAAATTTCCTCACCTGCTTCTGACAAATATCATCAGTGAGTAGCACTGACAGTGTCATGAGGGGTCTCTGTATACATTAGCTGCAATATATGGCCAAAAGTATTTGGACAAGTGCCTTCCTGTACTTTTGATCTGGGGCTGAGTTTCATGGTTTGAGCTAGACCCTTCTTTGCACTTAAGAGAAAACTTAATGTTACAGCGCACAGTGATATTTTAGACAAAGCGTGCTTCCAGGTTTGAGCCAACAGCTTGAAGAAGGCCCCTTTCCTGCATCAACATGAAAATCCCCCATGCACAAATCGAGCTCCACAAAGACATAATTTTCCTATGTTGGCGAGGGGGAACTTGATTGGCATGCACAGAACCCTGACCTCAGCCCCATCTAACTACTGTGGGATGAATTAAAACCTCATGGTCCAACATCACTCATGCTCTTGTGGCTGAGCGAGAGCAAATCCCTGCAGCCAGGTTCTAAAGCCTTCTGAGACGAGTGGAGGCTGTTATTGCAGCAGATTAATGCCCAAGATTTCGGGATCTTCAGCAATCATGTATGGGTGTAATGACCGGGCACCCACACACTTTGCTCTGGCGTCCATTTAACATAGTGTTTCGCATTCCGGCATGAACATAAGTCTCCCCACCAGGTTTAGTAATTTCCATGTATTTACATTCCATAATTCATATTCTAAACATTGTTTGAGACATCCGCCTCTGTAGCCGCTCTGTTCCATCATTTGCACATTGGCCGTGACTGTCAGAGTGAGAAATGTGGAGGTAGCGCGACAGTCAGGTTGTATATTGTCTGTGTGTGTTGGTGTGTGTGTGTGTGTGTGTAGCATGAGCCTGGAGACAATCCAGCAGCAGAAACTGTGTGGAAGGCACTTTGCAAATTGCATTGATCTCTCCCTAGACCTGCCTTCCACCTGCCTCCCATCCTAATGCCCGTGTTACAGGAGAGAGGAGGAGGGTGGAGGCGGTTGGAAACACCTCCTTCTTTCCTCCATCGTCTTTGCATTCACCCTCTGCCTCGCTATCCAACTCTCGCCTTTCTTTCCTTAATTAATCTCTTTCCCCCTTGCGCTCACACATACGTCTGTATAGACGTCCACCTGCAGCAGCATACTTCCACACTGTCCTCTGCTAATCATGGCGAACATGCTTTCCTCTGTCCCGTCCTTCTAATTGCAACATTATTAGCTGTCACGGTAATGAGCAGCAGTGCAGATACAGACCACAACTTAATGAGTGAGAAATCATGGTGGAACATGACAAGAGGGTCAAAATTGACCCTGCTTTTACATCTACCTCTGTTAAACAAGTTGACTGATGATACAAATAGCTCAAACAGCACTTAGCCCAGCGATCACTGGACTAGATTATGGAATTTTAGGGATTTTCAACACGGTTGCTAATAGAATTACATTTAAGTGTCAGGTTTTAGAAAGCGTACATCTGCGGTTAAGCTAAATGGTAATAAGCTAATAAAAAAAGAGGAAAAGGGAATTTTACTGGTAGTTTTGTGGTATTTTTTTATTGGTTGGAAGTGGATCCAACCTTGCTATTAGAAAGCAGGGTATTCCCTATCTTCACCTCACTGGCTCCACTGTAAACATGGCTGTTAATACTCTGCTGCGATGCTCCTCTGGCTTGTAGAAGCTGCCAACGCTCTAATGAGACTCCTCAGACTCCACAAGAGCCGTACACGGACTGCTATCGACTACCCTGGTCCACCTGTCCTGAACCTGCAGCGACTGTCCCACTGCGGCAGCCGTCAGCGCAAATACACAGTTAAATATAGCTCATACAGCACACGGCTGAGCGGGCGCATGAACACACAGTCGTAAACTGAAGGTCGTGTGTGTGCATGCGGGCGCACACACCGATAATGTCAAAGGGCACGTAAACAGCTACACGGGCCTCCACAAATATTCACTTGCATTATTGCTAACATGAGGTCACACAAAAGGACAATAAAGAAACAAATGGCACCGCAAGCTTCAAAAGTGCTTTTCATGTAACCGGTAAACAAGCATAAATGTAATTTAATGTTTTTCTTGTTCGCTTCTTTTTCATGTTATTGTTCAGTTCAATAAAGGAATTGTTAAACACAGTGCAGCTTCCTCTGAATGGGAGATCATGTTGGTATAATAAAACAGCAATAAGTCACTCTTATAAAAATGATGTGCACTGACTGCTGTTATTCAATAACACGTGCTCACAGACTTTATTAAAGACGCCACATCTGAATTGGAAAGCCAGTAAAAATGGGTGGTTGTATCAAAAAGCCAGTGTTTATTGGAAAGATGTCTGTATTGATTGTAGGAAGCTGCTGAAACAAGTAACGTATCAAGGCTGCACAGCAGGATGTTAAAACTTTCAAAACTCACTTTACATGGCAGCACAGCTCTTTGCTCTGGCCGATGCTGAAACCTCAAAATTGATCAGTGTGGGTGAAACAAAGCTCGATTTAACTGTAAACACTACATTTTGTAAGGCACCGTGCTCTCAGTGCAGCAGCCTTTAAACATGGAACTGACACTTTCTGCAGCTATTGTCCGCACAGAACTTCCCATTAAAAAACTGAAATTTCATCACACGTCTGATTCTCTTGATGTGGGAAACTATATAATGGTGGATGGTGAGTTATGGACCAGTCCTATTTGTGTAGTACTATGTGCAGTATTATGGAGGAAATCAATGACTATGGCTACAGTACTGGTCTTGATATGGGCAAATACTCAATATGAAATAGTTGATCAGGATTAGGAAACTCAAAAATATAATCCAAATATGAAATCCTAAATCCATCCTAAAAGCTCCCTGCAAGGCTGTATCAGAGAATGATTTTTTATATTCCCAGGTTACATATAGTGATTGTTTGAAAAGCATTTAAATGACTATATTTCAGCACAAAGCGCGTTTTAACTGCACTGAAATATAGTCGCTGAAATTAGGTTTAAACAGAGGATACGTTACCCTGTTGAAAAAGCTTTTGCTGAATGAATTTCTGCTGCGCTATGCTGTGGATTTATTAATTCCCTGTTATTGAGGCACTTTTCCACTTTGATTTAATCATTGACTGTCCCTGTTTTCATTTCTGAAGATAATAGCACACAGCCAATAAGTGCTTTAGCTATTAGGCTGGAGTGTAGTAAGAACACTCTAAAGGTCTATGCAGTAGGCTGAACGGAGGCTTTTAAAAAGAGATTACGTTTTTGTGTATATATACCACACACAACTGCACACACTGCACAAAAACACTGCTCATTTCCACCCTCCTTTCTCCCTCCATCTGTACGATGCTGTAGGACCAACCGGGCGAGGCGACTGGGTGGGGCGACAGGTCAACAGGGAGCAGGGCGAGCACTGAGGTAGAGGAGGCACACATGTGGTGAAACAGGCTGAAACTGCTCCAGAATCAATTTTCATCATCTCCGGGGCAGCTGCTGCCTGGTTTGCTGGAGCGAGCCAGACCGACCACGATGTTACGGAGCAGAGGATCAGCCACCATCAAAGGATGTGGAAGGAAGGAAGGAAGGAAGGAAGGCTCGGGTCTGTATTTGTGGGCATTCGTGTTTTTTCTGTGTCTGGAGGGCTGTTCCAGGGCGGGAACTTACCTCTGCAGATGGTGCCGTTTCCCACGTAGCCCGGCTTGCAGGTACACAGGTGTCCTCTGATGGTGTTGGTGCAGATGGCGTTCTCATCACACAAATTTTGGCTGCTGGCACACTCGTCATGCTCTGGGAGAGAGATGGAGAGAGAGAGACTCCTCAGTCAGAATAGTTGTGTGTTTGCTCTGTGAAAGATGGAGAGGTCGTTGGAAAAAATGCTCATTTCTTTTTCAGCTGGGGCAGATGGAAAATTTGTGGAAATTCCACTGATTAGAGGACAGTCAACGAGAGATCTGGCTGAGAATATGAGGTCACAGCTGAGCTTTTCTCCTGTCAGCAGCCAGCTCTCTGAACACCCAACACCAGCTCCGCTTGGCGTGTTCAAAAGGGACGTGAAGCGAATGCTGTAGCATGAAGGTTAATCAAACAATGACAAAAGCAGCGCTGCTTTTTCTAGCCTGGTTTTACTTAAAAAAGCACCATCAGGTGGTGGAAGTGATGGGAGCAACAGCTGAGACACGCCAGGTGTGCCGACTGATTGCTCAGTCTCAGCATGAGTTAGCCTAATGATTAGGTACTTAGGCTTAGATACTGGTGACTAGTGGGACACAACATAAAGAAAAATATCAACACTTGAGCTTTTTAGAAGCTCTCAGTCACAACATCCAGAGAGTTTACATCTGCTAATGGAAAACGGGAATTAAAATATCTCAGTATTTCCAGCCTCACCATAAATTTATCAGAAAATGGCTAAATATGGACTCTAAGTGGCTTCTGAAAACTATGCTGCAGCTGCAGAGATACAACATGAGGATCGCAAGAACTGTGATTGGTCAGCACGGACTGCTTGTTTTTTCTATTCTCCTTTTCAGTAAAACACCTAGCAAGCACATCTCTATTGCAAACCTGCTCCCTACAGTTGCTGCTCTTCATCAAAGCGAAGCAAAGTGAATGTTCAGCACAGTGAATGTTTCGATTGTTGCTGGCATTACAAAGCCAATAAAAGAATGTAAACACAGATAATGTGGAGAATATAATTAAAGCTCAATATGGCCGGATGAGGTTCATGCATATCTGACCGGTAAGGGTCCTATCTGGTTAGTATAACTCATGAAAACAATGTAACATTATAGATATCAAAGCAGTTAACGAGGCGCGATTTGCCTGTTTAAAAGGCTTTAGTTCCAGATGGCTGAAAAGATGCAAACTGAAGTAATCACACTGCAGAAACAAGCATCACATCAGCTGAGCTCTCTGCAGTGACAACACAGTAAAACTGCTGTCATCAAAACCTTTCCATCGCAATTTTGGCATTTCAAATTAAAAGTAACCTGGTCTGTTATGGGCTGGATGGGCTTTTGTTTCCTTCGTGAAACACTGACTCACTGATAACACAGCTGTATTCTACGCTGTGCTGTATGTATGGTGCATGCTCAGGGCCATTGTTTTATATTCTGCTGGGTACCATGAACTGCTCTTTTGATGCCTGCTCGGGCCAGGGGGAATAAGAGGTGGGTTTAGTACTGCAGGCGGTGCATAATCAACCACCACTAAGAGACCTACTGAACAGTAATTCCATCTCATTGCCTGATAGTCAGGAGTGTTCATGTGTGGCTGCATAGCCAAACTTTAGCTCCACTTTCCAGATGTTTCCTTAATATCCTTGACTTTGACGGTTGGCTGCCTCTGCTGAGGACCTTGGAGAAAGTTTAAGGTCTTTTCTGCTGAAAGTTTTTGTTTCAAGTATCAAAACCTGCAGCTAAGAAGAGTTTGCAGCTTGGATTTACAATGAATTACAACAGCGATCAATGCTTAGTCCATAGAAATTTCTCAAACTACTTCTGCAATATGTTACAGAAATCACACATTTTTATGGCTTGTTTCCATTTTGCAAGCTTGATAGGTGCTTAACCAGTGTTTGCTTACTTTGATCACGAATGGCAAATGTAAGCAGCTAACTGGACCAGTACTTGAGTGTCGACTGCCAGTGTACAGCAGAAAATTAAATGGACTGCATTACTGGTTTTATATGGACATTTTGATCTGTGAAACTGGATCTCTGTATCACGTTGTGAATCCTCAGCTTCAGTTGTCTTGTGCTGAAATATTCTCTGGTTTGCCAGGTGTCAGTGGGATTTCAGTATGTAAGAATAATATCAACTGCTTGTTCCAAAAGCTCTGGAACACACTACCTAGAGATATCAGAGAGGCCGCTCGCTGAATATTTTAAGAGAAAGCTAAAAACGTATCTGTCCACTTTAGCCTTTAACGAGGTATGACTTCCTCATAGAGGTCTGAAACTTTTGTGCTTTGACTTATTTACTGCTTCAACTGATGTATTTTTACTTGATTTTATGTTTTCTGTGTAATCTATTTTTTATCTATATTTTATTATGTGGTTTTATGGATTGTCTTTATTTTTATCCTTATTCTGTCTTACTTTTAGTATCATTATCAAGTGGGTTTTACTCCCCATCTTATTTTACATTCATTTTTAATGCCTGTTTTTATGTCCGTTCTATGTCTTTTTCATGTGGTGCATGCTTTGCTGTAAAGCGCTTTGAGCTGCAATGCTCTAAAGTTTATTATTGGTATTATTACCTGAATTAATAAAGGAATTAAAAAACTCTTTTCACTCAGATCTTAAAGATGATAACGGTTCATGTGCTATAAATGTACATATTTCAACATATTTGTGTTGGCTAATGTGCCTCTGAGGGTCTGCAGCCCTGGGATCAGACCTGGAGAGCCTTGTCCAAGAACTCTTAGAAAAATGAGGCCCCACAGATCAGCTGATCAGCTCTGAACGTAGGGTGAGAGGACCCATGGGTGTGCAGGAATATGATGCATGCAATTAACTTAATATATACATATTTTCAACTTCAATCCCCCATTTTCTTCCAATTTGAAATGCAAAATTCCCTCTGCTAACTCTTAATGTCTCAAGCGTTTTCTTTTTGCCTGCTAGAGGAGCATAAAAAGTGGGAAGTTCCCGCGTTCCCCCTGTTCGCTCCTGGATTCCCTGACCATCCAGTAGGAGTCACTAGAGCATGTGAGCATGGCCGATTGTGTTTGGAGTACCATTACCTGCAGTCAAACCGCAGTGATGGAAGCAGAATATGTAGTTTCATTTCCTTGGATTTGCAAAATTCCTGCACAAAGAGATGAGCTCAAATTTCCACAGCAGGAGACAAGATCTCAACCTTTTCCCTGAAAATACGAGAAATACCCTTTTCACAAAGTAGACATGTTGAAATATCTTCCATGAAAACAGCGTTTACTTCATCCACGCTTCTGACATGACCGACATGTAAAATACATTCCTGCAATATGGAGTAATTGTCTCATTGAGAGTTTCTCATGCCTTCAATAGTGAACAATGATGACTGGTTTCTGCCTGACCACAGCTCAGCTCTGCATCAGCCTGCTGCAGCACGTTCATCGCACCAGAGTCAACATGTCACAGGACATACTACGTGTTCCACTAATGAGTCCCACGCTGAAACATCCTAATGAGGCTGCTGTGGAGTTGACCCAAGGCCACCGCAGCCCTGCTTAAGCCGCAATGTGCTATTAGATGAAAAGCCAAATCTGACTCATGCATTTTTAAAAAGAACATACAGTAATTATACCAACATGAAATAATAATTATGGATCGCTCTGTTGCGTATAAATATGGGATTAATTGATTTTTGGCGACGTGTTTATTGATTCAAGTCTTGCCGCTGAGCTTATCAATGTGATTAAGCTGCGGTTAAAACATCTTCCATCAGAATCTAACATGATTTTAGATGATTATAAACAATACATTAAAAAGCAGCGCTTGATGATGCTGCGGTGGGGATGTACAACAGAGCTGCACAGCTGAAATATCTTTTTATATCAAACCATGAACTGTATCTTTAAGTGCCAGTCAGGACCTGGCCTGAGGCGGCCTCCAATCGCAAGGTACACACTCGCTAAAACACACTCCTTATTAATATGCAACGGCTTTGGTGGGAGTCATGACTAATACATTCCCCTTAATTAATGAGTGGTGCTCATGAAGCCCCAGAGCAACTAGGAGAAATTATTTAGCTTTTCTCTTCCCAAGGATTTCCTCCCCACACTGAACTATAAAACGGAGGTGAATGTCAACACTGCTGGTTGGATGTGGGAGAGTTTATGTGAAGGGATACGCTGGAGTAATAGAGGAAAAGTCACATGATGAAATATTGAGCGAGTTAATGGCTGTGAGATGATGGAGGGGAGAGCAACACAAGCAAAACACCGACGGCCACGGCTGCTCGTTCATGCTGTTTAATGTCTGCTGGCCAATTTGAAATTATGGAGTTGGAATATAAACAGGCGCAGAGGCTGAACTGATGGATAATGAGTGAGTGAGGAACCGCCAAGGCGAACAAGCGATACAGCGCGAGCAGCCCTCCGACAGTTTGGGGTTTTCCCTGAGCGTTATAAATAACTGCGAGGAAATAAAATTCTAATTTGGACCAAGATGTTTCCAAGTTTCTCTTTTTGTTTTTGTCAGCCATGTTTGCCAGCTAGCCATAACTTAAACACATGCTCATACCTAAACAACAGAAAAGGTCATTTGTCAGTGACAAAATGACATATACAAAACTACTTAGCTTTAGGAAAAGATCATAGTTTGGGCTAAAGTAAAAATAAGTCAACATTCATTTTTTTGTATTGTGACATGAACAGCTGTCTCCTGGGTGAAAGTCCTGTGTTTGTTTACCCTGTTCATCCACCCCGACCTCCTCATGTTATCTCTCCAGACCATCTACAGCCACTAGAAGTCGCCGCCTAAAAATAAACCTAAATTGGAGTTGTAATAACGTGCTTGCGCAGGCATGCTGCTGTTTTTACTGGAGGAAGGTCTGTTAACTTTACGAGTCTCACATTGCACCATTCAAACATGTCAAAGTGCTTTAGAGAAGCTTTACAAATAAGACCAATGAGATAATGGGTTACAACTAAAACAACAAAAGGCTGATGTACTCCATTAAATAAAAACATTTAAAGATGAATACTGATAAAATGCTCCAGGTGAAAGTCAAATGAAAAAGGTCAGTTTAAGAACACACTTTAAGATGTCAACACTTTCAACTTGAGGATCAAATCCTTGGGCGGCTTGTTCCGACAGCTCGGTGCAGAGAAGCTAAAAGCTTTTTGTCCTGCACTTCAGAACAAGTACAAAGCTCGTGCCAGAGGACCTGAGGGGCCCTCGCACACACATTAAAACCACTCCAGACGAGACCATGTTGAATTTTATAAGCAATATGACGACTGAGATCAATCAGTGTGTAAAGAGCATTCGTGTGTGTTTGAAGCCTGCGCTGTTCTCTGCTCTGCTATTGATTGCAGAAGAGCTCAGATTAATGAATGTTTGGATGCTGCAGCCGCTGCGGTGCCCCTAATCGACTGTATGGGTTCAGTTTATTATGATGTGGACTGTGTGAGGGGCTGTTTGGCATTGCAAGTCGTTTGATTAAATTTTCATTTAAAAAAAAAAAAACAGCGCTTAATACAGCTTTAATATAACATTTCATGGACTTAGCCAACAAACAGTGACTAAGAGAGGGACTGACTCTTAATATACCTCCACACCGGCTTCAGAAATCAGCTGTGATAGCTGTCGTTGAGTGGGTGGACTGAAAAGTAATTTGTAGCTCTCACAGAATAATTAATGGAACGTATAAACCACCAGCGATTGATATGATTTAACAGTTTCCAAGGGGGATTTTTTTGCTCTACGATACAATAACCTAATGCGGTGATGAACGATGGTGTCACTGGAAAGTTATTACATTGACAGTAGTAAGCTCAGCTGAGAGAACAACAGCCTCGTCTGAGCGGGCTGCCCGTCTCTGTCAGCTCCGGTCTAATTAGTGATGATTATAGCGTGAAGCAGTGTCAGGCCTAGACATGTTGAGGTGACCCCCCCGAAGCGCTGGGCTAATGATGTGTAATGACTGATCATCAGGACCACGGACAGCGGCCGTCACACTAAGTGTGGCGTCATCGCTGTCAGGATTATGGGACAAACTGGTAATGTCTTCTAGGGTGAGCAGTTTAGTGGGTTCGACATGGATATTTTGAACACTAGCACTCACAGGTGGGGTGTCACATTGTACCCCATTATTTGACCATTTGAGGCTGCAGAAATTCGTGCTTTCGCTCGGCATTTGCCTTCCTTTATTTGCAGACAGTAAAACACCAGGAAGTGTAGCCCTTTGTTTTTTTTCCCCTCCAGTTTCTCTCCTGTTGGTGAATCGGCGTCATAAAGCCTCGGGATAAATGCTAATTTTCCACTCAAGTTGAAACATTTTCAATGCAAGGACAACTATTTGACTCCATTTGCACTGCCTAGAGCTAATAATTTGTGTCCACTCGCCTCTTCACATCCATTTTTAATCATGCCGCCTGTGAAGTTCACTTCATGTTCAGTATGATTTAAACACTGAAACAAAATGTGAGGAAGCAGAGGTGGAAAGTAACCAAGTACATTTACTCAAGTACTGTGCTTCAGTTTTGAGGTACTTAAGAATTCCACTTTCAGAGGGACATATTGTCCTTTTTGCTGCACCACATTTATATGACAGCTGTGGTTCCTTTGCAGATGAAAACAGCATGGGTCCTTATGAAACACAACATATTGTTTAAGATTAAAACAGTGTTTTCCAGCCCTTTTGACCTCTGGCACCTTCGCAGTGTGTAGTAGTCGGGGCCCTTTGTCAACTTCCAAACTTCTTAGACGGTTTCATTAAAATAACTGTTTGAAGCCCAAAGAGGTAAAATCACAGAGAAAAGTCCAAAAAGTGAATAAAGATTTGCAGAGCAGAACATTGTCTTCTCTCCACTAATCATCTCAAGACCCTTCAGATTCATTATGACCCGTGAAGAGGTCCCAGCCCTTAAGTTCAGAACCTCTGGTCTAGATTACCGAACTCTTTATAAAGTAGTTAAAACTCCTTCCACCTCCACCAACTGTAAAATTCTGCTTACGCACCGAAGGATTTTTAATGCAGCACTGTTACTTGCAATGGAGTATTTTCATTTCAAGAGGCAGAAGTACTTCTTCCACCACAGCCAGGAAGTAATGATGATGAGAGATTTGCTCACAGCCTCATTAAGAACATTTGCAGCATGCATTTCTTTGATTGTCTGATATCACAAGGCGACCCACAGGAGTAATGACATGATGATGACAAGCAGCGTTTCAAGAAATGTGACCTCTTTGCTGTCTGTGAGGCAGAGCCGCAACTTTCATCCCGTCTCCGGAAAAGTCAGCGGCATTTTCTTTTCGCCGTGATGATGATCTTTCTGCAAGCTAAACCAGCTCGTTTTAGTTGCCTAAACCTAAAGAAACCACGTGAAGCAGCAGTTGTTTGTCACAGTTTTCGACAGGCACTGATGTTGTGTGAGTGCCAGGTCAGAAAATGCTCATATGAATCATTCTGGAGGGCGATGACAGCTCGGTTTGCTGTTGTACATCTTTATCAAACCCTCCCTGTTTTACACTCTTTCCCACCTCTATCAGTGATTCATAGCCCTTCTCCTCCACTTTCCCGTCATGCTAACAATCTTAAAATTTAAGCTTCCTGAACTTTTGTTCTCACGCTGCATAAGACAGGAAGCCAAATGGCTCAAATATTTATTGAAACGTAAATCTATTACGGGTGTAACTTAAGCCGCTCTGACACTGTGAAATTCAATCTATGTTGGAGTGTGGAGGATAAAACTAATAATTTATAACATTTTGTCAAGTGCATTAGATTAAGTTTAAGTGTGCATGTCATAAGAGATAATCATTACTTTAAGAAAAATGAGGGGTTGTAATTAGTCTAATAGCGCTTAGGATATTACTGAGGCTTATTATTAGACACAGCAGGGTTTTGGGTTCTACTTTGAGAAACCTCACTGAATCAAAACACTGTAGGACCGCTGAGTGATTTGTCGCTTGTGAGTGAGGAAGATCCGGCTATCAGCTACTTTACAGCCAGCGGGAGATTCAAAAGCAAGCAGCTTTCCAAAAATCCCAGTTTTACATGTTCGAATCAGATCATTTTGCGTTACATTTTGCCAAGAAACATAAACTTGGACGCACACGGTTCGAACATCCGCCGGTTTTCTTTCTCTGATAGTGAACTGAACCCTTCACAAACATTTTCCTCTGCACCTCGATCACATGCAAACGGCATTTTAGGTCACTAAAACTGTGTGTACATGTAAAACAGATCATTTTGGGAACTTAATTTGGCTTATGCCCATTGTTGCTTGTGTTGTGAGCACACAGTGTGTCTGACACATCGATGGCAGATGGCTGTTAACTTCAATAGCTATGAGTAAATAAATAATTAGCTTTTAGAGTTTGGACAATAAGCTCACCGTGAAGACTGAAAATTTTCTCCTCTGGTATTTTATGCATCATTGAGTTTGTCGCCACCTACTGGCTTGTTTGAGCGTTTTGAATCGTTTTTTGTGTTCTCTGCGTGTGCGGAGATATTTTGAAGGTTGGGTTTTGACTCGTGATCATACAAAACAAGACATTTGAACATGTCAACATTTTATAAACTAACAAGTAGCGAATAATCATTAGCAGCCGTACAAGATTACAACATTTGTTCATTCAACTTGTTTTTGCATAATATGCAAATCAATCATATTGTGACACCTTAGTGCTCCTTAATGCTGGAGATCATTTTAAAAGGCACTTTTGACTTGAACAGAGGCTTTTAGGAGCTTCACAATGTGAGCTCTGCTACTTCTGCAAAGACATCTGGAAGCTGATCTAACAGTGACGTAAGAGGACTGGTCTTCCTCAATGCCAAGGCCAAGATAACAAGGTAGTTTAGGCACATAACCGTATAAAGCCTTCATCAGACTTCTGTTACGTCCGAACATTTATTTTTAAACACCGCAGAGCTTTTCCACCAGAAGCAAATGGCAAAAAAGCCATTACTTCACCAGAGAGATGAACCAAAAAAAAAAAAAGGTTTCATCATCTGTGCCCATCTTCGAAAAGACTATTGATGTCTGAAAATGATGGTAGTGTAACATTAATGTGTCCTTACATCTCTGAAGCTGCACAAAGACGAATTTTGGATTAATGTGGCAGCGGTTTAAGTAAATGAGTAAATTATGAAAGTAAATATTGCAGCATAACGGGGGTGGTGCAGATTTTGTTATGCCCGAATTCTGATGGAAAATTCAATAATCAAATCTCCTTTATGTGCACCAGTGAGTTCTGAGAGTGTGGTCCTCTCAGGTGACTGAGTGGCATCTGTCCCGAGCCTTCAAAAAGCCTTCTCCACGCTAACAATCTCTCCTCCTGCAGCAGAGTCTCCACACAGCACGTTATCTTTTTATACCCTTTTCTCGTTTGATGCCTATTTATAATTTTGGTCTTCTGGGTTTCTGTTACTTTCCCTGATTATACATATTTTACTCAGACTGGAATGGCGATGTCAATTCACATTATGTTTTCCGTGTCGCAGAGAAACTAAACTGAAGTCGGTGTTGTTCGGTGTCTGTTGACATTTCGTTTCTCACATTTCATCTGTTCCTTTTCTTGCACATTGTCTCTGAAACATAACAAAAACACCACGTCTGAGCGTATGAGTAAAACCAACACCTCATGATTCACTTTTCCTTTGCATAATAAATTTCTAAATCACGTCCTCATCTCTTAAGCTCCTTTCGTCGTCTCATCCAATAATGTCAAGCAGAACACTTCAGTAATGTGAAATTTAATGACCAGTGACAAGCCCATAAAAAAGAAGAGAGCGCGGCAGGATTTCTCTCCTTTTTTAAAAAACGCAAAGTCGTCATGCTCACTTTCCGCGTCAGCCTTGATGCTCACCTTGATGTGATGTGAACTCAGCAGAGATCTGTCCTGTGTCACAGGGGGAAATGTATCGATTGCCTGTCGTAGCATTTAGCCTGGAGGACATCGATTTCCATAAAATTAGTTGGGGAAAGTTTCAGATTTTCCATCTGGAGTTCAGGAGGCTGTTTTCTTTTGACCCGCCAGTAAATGAATTCCACCTTACACAGCTGCCTTTCAATACTGCATGCATGTGTTCTCACAAAGACAGAGATCTCATTATTAAGATTTCATTAAGACATAACTGGGCTTAAAGGGCTCCTTGCATAGGTCAGTGCAGAATTAGGGACCTTCACATATCCTGCTGACTTTTTAAGACATCTTGATTATCTGTCTTTGTCCGATGCAGATGCTTAATGCCATCTTTGAATTAAGGCACTGAGGTGACGCACATATGCATGAGCTATATTTCTACCCAAATGTTGTGTTTTCTTTAACATTTTTACATTTTAAAGAAGGTAGATCAAGCACGCAGGAGTGTCTCACAGCCTTGTCATTGGAGGAAATTTTCCCGTAACCCTTAGCAGATTTACATTCCTTTAACCTAAACAAACCTTTACCTCCTGTATCAGTTAGCTTTTTATTGCCTCTTGGGGACAAACTGTAAATATAGCACTGACACACTGCCCGTGCATGAAGTTGTTAAGGTTTCCAGCAGATATCTGGAGTCTTGTGTCTGTAATCCCTTCATTCTCTGCCCTTTTAGCTCTGTTTTGGTCTCCACCACACAGTATCTGCCTCTTTAGCAGCTAAATGCTTCGTTCACCAGCTGGTCGCTAACTTTGCGAGGCTGCTGTATGGTGCTGGAGAGGTGGCAAAAGATGAGCTTTTGGAGCTTTTTGCTAGAAACAGCTGTCTGCTGCATCTGGACACGCACATGAGAGTGGTGAGAGTGAACCAATAAGGAAATATCTGGCCTGCAGAACCAAAAATGATAATCCTTTGTCAATATCAATACAGTATATTAGCCATAGAGGTACAGTATACATGAGTCGTTTTGTAGTTTTCAAAGGCATTTAAAAAGACCAATTTTGAATGGCAGCAACAAGTCGATGCTATGATTACACTGCCCAAATTTAAACAAGAATGATAAAGCCAGGTTCCACAACACCATCATTTACAGTGCGCACTCATCCACTCATCAAAACACACACATTCATAAGTAACGGGAGCTTATTTGTAAGAATTAAAGTTTCCTCTTCTAAAATCTGAACAAGCAGTGATAGTACAGACTTAACTGCATCCATTCCTTCTAACTAGGTCAATAAGCACATACAGCAATAAAACGGGGCAGGAAAGCAGAAGAGACACCAGAAGAGAAATCTGCTGAGGGAGTGTGTGTGTGTTACAGTCACATGGTATTATTTACATGCAGCACTAAAGACCGGGCGCTTTAAAACACAAGTGCTTCTCATTATGCTGCAAATATGTTAATCATGAATTACAGCCGCTTCTTTAGTGGCATTAGCATTCAGCTTTCTTTACAGTGTCCTGACCACCCAGTTCATATCCTCTCTGCCTGCAGCTGCGGCGCGGGGCCGGCGAGATAAAGCAATTCATTTACTTCCCAGTGAAATATACAGCTCTCTGCAATAAAAATGCTTAGGCTGCAACTCACATTAATGAAAGCATGTTCCATTAATGTGCTCTGTCAGTAAACATCCATCCCATAGCCACAGCGCATTATTATTCCACACGTCTCCATGTGTATTCAGCCGGGGCAACAGGAAGAAAAAGCATCAAGGAAGAGATGAAGCTTAAAGCAGCGTAACGCGAGGATAGACATCACTCTGGATGGATGTACAGTCTGCTGACAAGCCGGAAGAAGCGTTCCTTGCATCAAACCTTTATGGGGAAGCTAAATATAAACACCAGCTTCTCAGAGCCAATTACACATGGATGAAAGTGAGGACTAAAGAAAACTTATCTGACTCCGTCCCAAACTGGGTTTGATGGGCTTATTAAATCGGCTGGTGCCGAGCCAGCCTGACAGCATGACCTCCATTTTTGAAGAGTTAATGTACACAGGGAGGGTCGCCAAGGTTTCCGGGCTCGTCACACCTGAGCTCCACATTCATTACATGTATAATTGGAATTGGATTTGATCAGATTTTCATTAAACATATAACGTGTCTTGAGGGGGATGCAGCCTTTCCCAATGCTGGAATTTTGGAAAATATATGGAGCAACTGAGGCATGAAATTAATGACAGCTTCTTTTGGTCAGCCACACAGCCGAGCCTGAGCACATTGTCTACGAACAGCAGGTTGATAAGAAAAAAAAAGTCAAGTATTGATCAGTAGAGTGCAGATGAGGCTAGAAGAGAAATATACATGAGAGGATCGAAGGCGGCAGTGATGTGGCTGCTGTCTGAATAATGGATTGGTCGACCGAAAGCAAACACTTGAATCTGCTCACTTCAATCAATACAGTTAACATACCACCACCGTGTGTTTACGTCAGCCAAATAAAGGATTCGCAGGTGGACGGACTAATGTTATCGATTAGAGCTTGATTGATTTTTAAATCGATATTGATATCTAAAAGTTAAGAAAACAAATCCAATCATTAATTGGTTGTTTTTCATGTTTTCCACAAAAATCCAACATTAAAATCCATGATCCCTCAAAAGAGGTGCGACAAGAGGAAGAGGATATTCTACAGTTGAACAACTGACTATCAATTATGACAGATATAAATAAGGACAACAGTAAAGAAATCTGTGTTTGCTGGACTTTGAGATGATTTCTGTTCAGCTGAAGTTGTTTCAAGTTGTTGTTTTCCTTAATCAGTGTCATTCCTACCAATCATCATTGACAGCTTGTTAGCAAACAACTGCATCCAGCAGACATGGGGCGACAGCAGCATTCATTTTGGAGTCTTGTTTCTGTATTCACCGCCCTTTTAAGCTCGTTTTGGTCTCCACCAGCCCATGAGAAAAATACCTGCCTCTTCAGCAGCTCAATGCCACATTCACCAGCTGGTCGCTAACGTTGCAGGCTGCGGTGTGGTGCTGGAGAGGAAGCGCACAATGAGCTGCACCTGGACACGCACATCGAAGCGGTGACTATGAATCAATACCAAAAACTAAGCTGAAAGATGCTCAGATGCTTGTTAAATCTCTACAAAGGTAGTGAGTCAAATGTTACATGGAGATGTCTCACAAACCCGTGAGAAATAATCATTACATGCTAAATCATCTTAAAAAAAGAAAACACTTGTATTTGTGTGTCTGCCAACAGTCAGCCAATCAGCCATTGTTCAAATCGTAACAATGCTCACACTACAGTGTCCACTAAGAGGAGTATAAAAGTGTATCTTGGCAGTAACTGAGCTCTTTAATCTATTGGAGAGTCTCAGTGTTTCCACCCAGCCGTAGCGTGTGCAAAGCAACGGCTTCTGATAGATGAAGAATTCATTTTAAAATGGCTATGCTACACTTTATCTCAAAGCCCGAGCTGAACCTGCGGTTGAAGTTTATTTGCAGGATGGAGCTGAGCGGAAGGAAAGACCTTAAACCTCCCATTCCAGCAGATTAATCTGTAACTGTGAGCCATACCAGCACCTGTTTAAGATAAGTGCACATGTGGCGGATAACCATTTCCACAATTACCTATGGCCGACGACTATTATCCTCCAACACATGAAGTCAGAGATCATAGTGATCTTCCACAGGGGAAATCACTGAGCTCTGCTTGCACTGCAGCATAAAGACATAAACACTGGTACGAGTCTAAGCTCAGCACATTTATATCAAAAATCCACTTTTTTTTCTTGACAATAAGTATCTAGTTTGTAATTGTTGTGATTCTTTATGTGTATTCACCCAACAGCTGTGGAAGGTCCTAACAAGGAAAGGTCTGACATACAGGAAGGTTTTGATCGCACTGGGTGTCTTTTAGCATTATAGTACATTTTTATGATGGATTTGTGTGGGTTTGAAACATTTTGTACACACCATGCACGTGAAAGGTCACTCCAATCGGTGCTATTTGATCTTAAAACTGCAGAAAAACAACATACAGAACAAGTCACCCTGATTCTGGCAGTGCTGAACGTAGACAAAGGAGCACAATGTAGCCTCAGAGTGAACACAATCAGAGCTGCACAGGGAAAAGCGTCACACTTTGCTCTTTAGATGCTGTGATTGCCTCTGAAGTGATGCATTTTTGCTTAATTAACACAAGAAACACTGGGTTTGTTTGCATGAGCACTGATAGCAGATTTGGCAAACACCTCAAACTCCCGAAAAGGAAAGTCAGTGGCCAGATTACCAACCAGGCAGAGCAGGAAAGTGCCCTCGAGCCCCCGAACAGCAGCGGACCTGAAAGCTCCTGATTCACTGTATGAAAACTGGTATTTGCAAATTGAAAATATGTTTGGGAATACTCACCGCCAAGCACAACATCAACTGACACGATAAGACCAAAGGTTTATTTTTATTTTCGTTTTGTGCTTGTATACTACATAATGTATCCTAAATTGATGTGAAAACTCAAATTACCACACAGCAAATCTGGGATCAGCTTGAATTCCAGCATACAAACTGTACACATGGCGTGAAGCGAGGGAGGAGCGGTGGGCTAATGGAGGTCCAGCAGCTATTTTTTGCCCCAGGCGCCCTGTAGGTGGTTAATCCAGCCATGAATAAGACCAAAGGAAAAAGACATCATAGTCCCAACCACATGGTTTGATTGACAGCTGATCTCTGGAAAGTCTAGAGCTGAGCACAGACCACCAAAGATAATACAAATAAAAACTGAAATATGTGCACATAATCACCTTCACATCAAATATTTTACTCAGCAGATAAGTAAATTCGTCCTGGGTGAGCAGTGAACTGATGTGGTCTGCATAAACATGGATGTGATGACAGCTCGGTGGCATTTCAAGAAGGCGAGGTATAGAAATTCACACTTCCTGCCAACCCCATTCTTCCCTCCGTCCATCCCCTGTTTCCCCAGAGCTGTTTGCCTGCTTCCATGGAGGTGAACTGAAGTGGAACCACAATTACCGCAGCCTCCCATTGTTTACAGGGCGCTGTCTTGACAAAGGACAGGCTCCACCGCCAGCAGAGACAGAGAGAGATGAGGCTGAGAGTGTCCAGTGCAAAAGGTGACACATGATGTGTCATGTAAAAGCTGCAATAGGTGACATTTTATTCCTCTGAGGAGGAAGCTGCTCAGATTGTAATACTGAGGGTAAATTTGTAGACGTATGCTGGCTGCAGCGTGAGGAAAATAAGGTAAGCTTGTGGGTAGATAAAGTCCGCAGAGACAGTAGACTCGCACACACTGGCCTGAAGAGGAAAGGCAGGAAGAAACACATTACTGCCATCAGTGACTGTCATCAGACACACTTCTCCTGCAGCCCCTGTGCTTTTTTTTTTTCCTCATTTCTGCTTGATTGTCACGGTTCAGGTGACTTCCTTTCGGATGGCTGGGGACACGTACGTCATGTCACTGTGCAAACAATAGAACCTGTGTTGTACATTCACATAAAAAACAAAAAAGTGTTTGTCGAGAGCTGTTGTATGTACAATCTTGAGGTACTTGAACATAACTTGAATATTTAGGTGGCGTTTCATGCGTCTTTATACCGCTGCACTATGTCGCAGGGAAATACTGAGCGCTTCATTCCACTACATTTATCTGACAGCTGTAATTACTGGCTGCTTTGCAGATTAAGATTTTACGTACAAAACATGTGATTAATGTATTAAGCGACGGACTGTCATTCACGCCTGCAGGATTCGATCACATGTTGGGAAGACTGCGTCACGCAATGCTAGTACAATTAAAAGCTACATGAAAATAAGCCTGCGATATTGTATTGAGCACATGTGGTTGTTTCCATCATAGAAGTAATGCATACTGAAACAGAATATGCGACTGAAACCTCAACAATATTGTTCCTTTCCATTGCCGAAGAAATCCGGCGCTCCAACACTGTAAAGCCAAGTCAATTCTATTTACACAGCCCAACATCACAAATCTCAATTTGGCTCGCTATCTGTGCAGCATACGACACCCACTATCCTTAGACCCTCGTGTAATAAATCCTCCAAAACAAATTTCTATCAACAAAATCCATCACCAGAGTAAATAATCAAAAACATTTGTTTTAATCTAGGCAGGAATTATGCTGGGATAGGATCAGGCATCTACAATGTATGCCTTCAGGCTCTGTTCAAGGTACCGTTTCTTACCCTTCCAGTATTTATCTGTCAGGGAACTCAATATCTGGCCACATTTCAACATCCACAGTATGCTACACCATATATCATGAGGTGATATTGCACCTTCTGTTATCATTAGTGATATATAATCCACAACTGTGCACACTAAAGCTAATTTCAGCCTCTGCTATTACTCTACAATCAGAGCAGCAACTGGACTTCATGAGTTAACTCTCCCCTCGTTGATTGCTTGATAGAGAAGGAGAAACCAGTAGAACCAGAGAAACCAGAGACTGGTTTCCTCTGTGTCTGTGTGTGTCCTGCTTAATGCAGTGACATCATTACAAAAACCTTTCCAGATCCAGACACAATGACGAATAACAATACCGATTTCAGCACAACGCACCGACTGCAAAGCTAACGTGCAATCGCGTTAGCGTCGTGAAATATGAGCAGTCACCTCCCTGCACCGTGAACGCTAACTCTGTTTCACATTCACGCCGAGGATCTGAAATCCTCGAGAAGGAGCTGAGGAGAAGCAGGGAAAGGAGACAGAGAGGGAGGATTTATCTCTCCCAGCAGATGTAGAGAGTGCTCCTAGGGCTCCCAGTCAGCAGCCAGGACAGTTTACAAGCTGCAAAATAGATTGATTGTCTATGGATCCCTGTTCCTGCATGGCTGCCAACTGTGAGCTAATTATAGTACACTTCTCCGGCGAAACACTGAGCAGCAACCAAGCACATCCTATTCACTCTCAAGAAAACATGTTGCTCTAAACCCCCTCAGAGGAAAAACATTGTAAACCAGCTCTGCCAGGTGTCACCGTACTGTATGTCGAGAAACAGCTTGATCCACTGAAATAAACTTAGGCTGAGCAGCTGCATTGTGGCGAAACTGTTTCCATACTTTGCCCTAACATTCAGCTGTGAGAAGGTCAGCGGCGTGGCGAGAGTAGGATATACTTTTAATCAGAATATTTACTGACACATTAAAGAAGTGAATGACTGCAATCACCCGTTCCTCCTCTGATCACACGCTGATTCTTCCGACCTTTAAGAAAGACAGACGCTGGAGTATTCGCCAATCAGTTTGCATTCACTGCTCTGCACGCTTTAATTTCAGATAAGAAAAAATGTAGCATCACAGTCACAGAGCCATGTGGCTGCCAGGAAGAAGCAGCCATTTTTGACACATCTAGCAGTCACTGCAGAGTAGCATGAGTAAAAACTTTGATCAATAAGGTACAGGTAACACAGACAAAGAGAGGAGGAAGTGCACTGATCCAACTTCTTCACTCTCCTTATATGAAAAGGTGGAAAGATTTATGAACAAATGTGAGATACTTTACTTGAGTATTGCCATAACTCTGTTTTAATGGTGATAAAACACAGAGTTTAATTCCCTCTTTGCACCATGATTTAAGAGTCTAGAGCCACGGTATCATTAATATTTTTCTTTTAAATCAACACATCCACACGGCTAAGGATCATGGGTAATTTCCAAGAATGTGGGCTTGATGAATTGTGAATTTGGGCAGCCCTCGGCACCGTTAGCTCTGGGAGTCTGCTAGTGCGGTGAAGTCTGGGCATTTGTATTCAGCCAATTCACAACCTTCACAGTTAAGTGTGTGTTAGCATGGTAACATTTGCTAATTAGCAATAAACAAAAGCACAGCTGAGGCTGCTGTTTAGTAGTTCTGTAAGTATTTGATCAAAAACCAAACCTCTGGATGGACTGAGATTTAGAAA